>NIJG01000351.1:9682-21042 GCA_002201625.1 Euglossa dilemma
ATCATGTTTTAACTACCAAAGTATATAACAGTGAATTCAGAAGTTAAACAATTCATTTAAATTACATCATATCTTATTCAAGTACAACGCTCTCTCTTGCCCCATTATGCTACCGAGTATCGGAAATTCTTGAGACTGTTCGACGTCAAGCAACCCACTGGAAATTATCGAGTTTCAACGAATGTAAGATTATATATTACACAGGGTGAGCCAAAAACTTTCATAGCTTTGATTACTTTTCGAAATGTAGGAAAAACGATATTTACAAAATTTGTATGACATGGTGAATTCTCTGAAATATATATATCAGCATCACCATCGTTTTTAGGTGAAGGGTCTTTTAATATTTCGAATTTCTAGTAAAATATTCGATGTTTTAATGTCACATACTGCATTTCAATAATCTATAGTACATAGTTATTTGATTTTAAATCGGTATTATACAAAAGCTTCTAATTGTGTCATAAAATATGCTTCATTAATTACTTTCATTCTCTTTAGAAATACAAAAAACTGTACTTACAAAAATTTTATGGTACGAAAAAGTTTATAATATATCAGGATCACTTTCTTTTTGAGGAAAATGATTTTTGAAAATTTCAAAATTTTATTTTCACCTTTTAAATGACTGTTTTCTTCTTCGTTAACTAATAGTAGTTGATATTTTGGTGTGTTTAGTAGTTTGTAGTACAAAGTTATTCAAATTTGAATAGAAATTCTACAACAGATTTCGCATCACAAGATATACGCGAAATTTTATTATATTGATCGAACATTGTTCCATATTAATAATATTAGAATACTGCAACGTCAATACTGCAATTAATTAAGTATTATATCATTACGCTATCGTAATAATTGTGGAGTACTATAATATTGGGTTATTAACATTGTAGTAACGTTATACAATTATGTCAGAGATATATTCAATCATCTAACACAGTGACTAATCATACTGTTGTCAATTACCAAAGTGTCCACACACCATAAAGCTTTAATTAAAAAACAAAAAGTGAAAGTAAAATATCATAAGATTATATCGTCAAATTTTTCAATATTTATACACTTTTCACTATTCCCAAATTCATCGTAATTGCAATAACGTTTTGTTTAGTATCTTTTATAAACAACGTACTGTATTTAATGTTGACTGAATAATATATAAAAAAAAAAGCAAACGGAAAATAAGAAATAAAATTTCCCGATATAAACCTTCGTTTTCAAGAAAATGGATTTGAAATATTTGCGTCGGGCGTGTGCATTTAACTGTGACTTGATATAACAGATGTCACTATAGTCTATTATTTCCGGTTGGTCGCTATAAAATGGGTGAAAGATACGTAAGCAAATTAAAATCGAACGAAAAGCGAAAGAACTAAAATTTATATTTTTTTAATTAAAAATAAACTCATCGGAATAGACATTTTATCATTTTTAAAATAATATTATTTATCATTTTTCACTAATATTCATTATTTTAATTCATTGCGTAATATAGTAAATCTTCTTTTTCCTTATTTCGCCTTTTACTGGACACCGTGTATATTTAAAACTTTATGAGAATTATTAATAGTCCAGGAATTTCGAAATGTGCATGGATAAATTAAAATGGAGAAATATCTTGCAAATTATTTTTCAGATTCAATGTACTCTGTACAGTGTAATAATAAAAAGTGCACGTAGACGTGAGTCAGTTAATGCTTTATTTCCATGATGCTGCATTCCAAGTTTCTTGTTACAAGAAATGTTCCAATCAAACGTTGGCACGTAAACACATAAGGTAAACAATCGTAGTTAGATATCGGACAGCGTTAAGGATAATAATATTAATTTACGATTGGACTCGCAATCATGGAACGTCGTTATTCTAACACTGAAATGGCAGATACCTGTTTTACACATGGCTGAGCAAATGGAAATGGCAGAGAAGCTCTGCTGTTATATCCGAGATCAATGTTATTTGGATGGGAAAAACGTTTACCAGGGTTTGCAAGCGTTTTGTAGAATACTTTGTTCCGTTCCCATCGGTAGTGTTGGTGGAAGATTTGTTACGACAGTTACAGCCAAAGCCATTTTGAATATTCTTTATATTAAAACTAGGGGTGGGTTTCTCGAAACGTCGATACCTCGAAATCCCTCGAATCGGGAAAAAGGTTCGAAGCTTTCCGTTTCTATTGAGATGTACACCTACCCAAATAAATGTTATGTGGATGAAAATATATTTGACAGTATACATAAGCATCCTGCGAAACCTTTTGTCTATTTTTATTCATATAATTCCAGAAAGACCTTTTATGAGAATTGATTGGAAATATAAATCAAGTGTGAGATTCTTGAGAATCTCGATTCGATATTTTTCTGTATTGTTATGTTTTTGTCGTTCAATAAAGATCTGAGTAAAAATTTTATTGAGATTTTAGTTCTTCGATTAAAACATTTCTCTTGCAAAATAAAATTAACGTTCAAAATATTCAAGATTTCGTGGATTTCGGAATTTTACCAAAGTTTTGATTCCATTCTTAAAAATTTTGGAAACCAGGTTAAAAAATATCTATAATTAATTCACATGAAAATTAAAAATTTGATCCCCTATTTTAGAAACATATTTTGTATAGTTGTGATAATTAGTAATTTAATATTAACATATGTAATAAATTGAATAAATCCGAAATAATTAATACAAGTTACTTTATGAATCACTTTAGTGGAACGAGATTCTGTTAGAACTGAAAATGAAATACAGGAATTACTTTGAATTTCACATTAAATCCCACGTTGAAGGAGACTCTTTCGTTTTCACGAAACAGTAAATTAATAATAAACCGATTTCGAAAATCTAGTTACGAGGTAAATTCCGTTGATAATGAATTATATATCAGAGGAAGTGTAATAGAATTTTCTTAACTATGAAATCGGAGTAGGAGGAATAATAAATATGGAGATATAAAGCTAACAATAGGAATATTAACGATAAACTTGGTAATAAATATGAAAGTTTCAACCTAATCTGATCATTTGCATTGAAATAATCAAAATTTCAGGACTATCACAAAAGTAATTTACTATATTGAAATAATCGATATAGCATTAATTTAAACATTCTCTACAAAGAACCTTATTCCTAGTGATTAATTGAAGAAATCACTATATTTGTAAAATTTATTGATTTTAAGCAGAATAACAGCCAGACACAAAACTTTTGCATATATCGAAATAATACAAATTTTATCGCGTTATTAAAGAAATGATATTTTCTTTCAACTGCAGAGATTGACTTTTAATAACTAATTCAAAAAATAAATTTATTTATAAGACATTTAAAATTAAAATTAGACTGATAAAAATAGATTGATAAAAAATGCAGGTCGTTGTTTTAAACAACGTATAATCTAGCAGTTTATTTATCTTCGAACAAAAGATTAATTTTATGTTAACTCTATCGAGTGGACGGACATATTTTTGTCTAATTTCAAAAAGAGCAATCGGATTACTTTCTCGTCCATTGTCACTGCTCCTGAGACGCCGAAGCACCGAAAAATCTCTCGAATAATATGTAAATTGCGAATGCAACAAGCTCGATGCTGGAAGCTCGAGTGGACAACTTTCAATATTCCGATAGCGAAGGATTTGAGTACTTGCGTCGCAAGTAGCTGATCATTTACTGTTCTTGTTTACAACATATCGAATAACTCGAGTTCCTCGTTATCAGAAATTTAAATGACGAATCGTCGAAACACTTAACAAATAAACTGTCTGGGACTTTACGTGAGCTCCGTAGCAGTATATCGATTCGCGAATATTTGCATTAAAAATTCTCAACCACCTACGAAATCAATTAACTCTTCGATAATAACCAAATTTAATAGATAACTAACGATGAAAGAAACATTTATACAGTAGAAAACATTTTTTACAAAGACAAATATCTCCTTCATACTGTCAGCGTTTACGAATATACCGAATCTTTTCGAAAGATAAATTCTTAAAACTTAAATACGTTATACGATATTTATGACATGTAGAACACAGATTCTAAAATATTTGCAGCCCCTTTATTCAATTAATTTTAAACGAGCTGCTTTCATGCACATTGATAAGTGGGAAAAAAGCGGTGATAGGTTGGAGATCCAGGAAAACCAGACAGCAGGAAGAACTTCTGAAGAATGGTCGTTTCCTTTTGGCCTTTTTCTCCTTCCTCGAAGACAAACAGCTTCAGTTTGTGTACGACAGCCACTGTATTCCTATTCCATACCATTCCACACACGACACTTCCTTCTATCCTTCCTGGACTTGGGTTATGCCATAATACGAAACATCATTTCGTATAATTAAATAAATGATCGACCATTCATCACGAGCCGGGCACGTTAATTAAATTTTCGAATTCCAATAACCGTATTTATCGTTGTAATCGACTAAGGATTACCGTAATTAAAATACCGTCCGTTCTATTGTTTGCTTATGTTTCAGCACGAAATCATTATTCTTGATGTGTCTATTCATATTCTACTTCATATTCCATTCGGAACAAAACACCGAGATTTAAGCACGATAGCTAAAAATAGACATTATTTCTATATAATTATTTCCATTTTCCATCGAACTATTCGCGTCATGGTGCTTTTTATTTTGAAGCAATCAACATTTTTCATTACTTTCCAAAATGTGTTCCTGCACCTCTTTTGGTGATCTTTCTGTTTCGATGCTATACACACTTTTATCGTTCTTCATAATTATTACCAATCTTCCTTAAAACAGGAACAATCGCTTAATTATCAGAGAATTAAGTATTATTTTGTAGTAGACTATAATAAAAAATATGTTCAAATAGAGACACTCGATTTTTATTCCATTAACTACGTTTACGAAGATAAGAAACTTCGATTAAACGAAAATGGTCGAAATGTTTTAAATGAGTGATTCACCTTGCATATATTAATCTTTTAATTTGATTTCCGACTTGTATTTATTGATCGATTCATTTCGTAGTATGTTCGTTTAAAACTCGTTCGTCACTTTCATTAGTACAAACGTTGAACAAACACGTGCTGCCATCTTCCCATCGCTACGGAACCTCTCTCATATACGAAATCCACGTTCGTTTCGCAATTTTATCCTCGTTCTTCTACCGAATCAACAGATTTATGCTATAAAAACACGTTCTATATTATTCCAGGGACTGGCATCGTTCAGAAACTATACATATTTATCAGCGAAAAAAAAAGAGAGAAAAAGAAAAAGAGGGAAAAAGAAGAAGGAAAAAGAAATCGAAAATAATTCCATCAATTGCTGACGTGTTTCCATTTCTATATATTTCCTTTCCATTGCGACGTAGGACAGCCGTGGTTCGTACGTCATGTACGTGGCCGTTTACACACTCGAAAACAAGGAAACAATTATCTGAAAACACGCGTTCGCGAGTGGGTCGTTGCATCAGTTAGGCCAGGAGCCAGAATGTCACTAGAGTGAACTCTGTGTGCTCGAACGCGAACCCATGATTCAGATACGTGGCCTATAAATATATTCGCGTCTCTCCCTCTCCTCTCAGTTTTTTCATCTTCTCCTCTCCTTTTGATCTACACCACCGAAACTGTTCTTCTAAATCTTTCCTCCTGGCCGGCTCTTCTCCCATTCGTCTCTTCCTCATGCGCACTCGCCGTGATTTCTTTATCGTTCTCTCGCAAGTAGTTTACTGCAAATTGAAATGGATTATTCAGACAGCCGGTTTTCATTTCGCCCTCTATATTTCTCGACCTCTTCCTCGCTTCTTCCTTCGCCCCTTCCCCGATGGCTTACACAGTAAAGAGCGATATCGCTGTTTGGGAAAAGGATTTCAGATGGAAGTAATGGTAATCCGAAAGATTCCCTTTCAAATGTGGCTAAAGTTCCGCAAGAATCAGCAACGGCTTATCGGGGTTATGACACACCGGGACCCTGTTACCAACTCCTTCTCCCCCTTCGCAACTTTTCTTTATCACGTGAATGTGAAGTGACTCCCTGCCCTAACCTGATTTCCTATGCAGTGACTGGGGTATAGAATTCCAGCGATACCTTCGCCGTTCTCCCAAGTAAACCACTTATCGGTTGTCAGGGATCAACCCGTATATATTTATTCATTTTCTCGAATTTGAATTTTAAGTATATTTCTTTTTCCCTTATCTTCCCTCTCGTTTCTTTTATTTCGTCGAGAGACAGGCCGGACGGCGATATTCCTTGTACGTTGAACGCTTGTTTTCCCCTAGAAATAATCGTGTCGCGATACTCTAGAGGGAGATGTCGAAGCCGAAGCGGTACGGAAAGAGCCTTAACTCTTGGCCATTACTTTAATCACTTCTACTTTCAACTTGTGATGCGGAAAATTATTAGAGTTTTATCTTAATTCCTTTATTCTAGAGTCACGCTTTGGCAACTCTCTATCGCGGCGGGCACAATTGAATTTACGATGTAAAAACAACATCGTTGCCTTTCGTAACGATTCGTTTGCGACGTCGGAGGATCCACTTTGATGCGACGAATCGCTTGTCTCGGTTCCGGAAGTAGCACCGTCAGGCATTTTATCAAAAGTTTAATACAAACGGTAACTTTCTTCGTTATTCTCTTCCTTCCGTCAACATTATTCTCGTATAATGAGCACCGGGGAGTATAATTTTACGACGGACACACTCTTATCGCTCACACTCCGTTCACGATGAATCGAGGCAAACACAAACATCGCGACATTTTATGGCGAGCGCTACGTAATTCGTTCTATAAGTGACAGGATTATTTTATCATCAAGTTCGAAAGACAAGAGAAAGCTACTATACAGCACATCAATTTTATCCTCTTTCGTTGTGCATGCGTTTCACAGCATTCGTTAATCCACGTAATTTTTATTACCGTATCAAGTTACAGATTTATATACATCATTATATGGATCAACCTTTGTGTACGATTTGTTAACAAATTTTGGAAATACCCATATTTTATATTGACGCTTTAGATATTTATTATTGTACATTTATACATAAGTTTGTATATAGATGTTTTAACGATTTAACACCTACTACTGATAACCTGTCAGTTCACCGATATCGTTGTATTATTAAATCAACTGTAAATCGGAAAAATTTTGTTATTTGCTAATATGTTACCGATTTAATTTTTCAAAAAAACATACATTTTTTACCTTATAAACAACATCGTTAATTTTCCAACGTGTCAAGAAGAAAAGAGATAAACGTATTTGACACTAGATTCCGATTAAATTCAAAGTCTTCTCGTATTAAAAATTTCTTAAATACAGGAAGGTTTATTCGATGCTGGTAAACGCAAAGCTGCCAGTGTACCTGATATATCAACCATTTACTCGGCAACTTCTTCCTCAAACTGTTCATCACTCGACACCTGCCTCCCCTATCCGCACTCTTTCATAACCGATTGTCCCATCAGAAAGATTACCATACTCGAACTCCCGCCTTAGTTTCTTCCGTGATAAAGCGTTTCCCTTCCTAACTGAATCGAACCGTTTCGTTTGACAGACAAGTATGATGCATCCCCGTTCGTGACCGTAGGAAATAGCGACCGTTCGCGGAGCAACAAATCAGAGGCTGTTGATGCCGAAACGTCGAACCGCGGTATCGATTCCGCGCATTCCCACGAATCGCAGGCCCAGGTGCGGATTCTTCGCGGAAAGCCCGAGGTACACGCTATTAAGCAAGTTATGTAATTAGGTTAATAGGATTTGCCAGAATCGCCGGCAAGATTAGTCTTTATATAGACGGAAAGCCTCGGAATGTTACTTCCGCGATTCGGCTGGCTACTTGTTTTCCCAGGCAGAGATCCAAATTTATTTCAATCCGAGAGTTGAACGAGTGTCTGGTAACAGAGTTAAATATATTCCACGAGTGATAAAAATACTTTACTCCCCCGACCACGATGTCCCATGGTCATTAACGTCGCGATAACGTTTTCTAAATACGATATTAATAAGTACCGCTCCCTAATTATTATTTAACGACCTATCCTCGATAGCTGACGGAGATATTACAGGCGCGGCCGAGAAAGTTATTAATAATGGCTCTAAAGCCACCGATAGACGGCGTAGAGGAATTTAATTAGGAATAACTTATTCGAACTTCGTCTTCTTTTCTAGCTTTCTTCCTTTTTTCCCCGTTTTGCGATCACCACGGCCAGGTGATGTTGCACCTTCGCGGATATCTTAATAACGCGACGGTGCCTCGTACTCACGGTCGACGCAGCCACGTTAGATCGGAAGGCTGGCTCACGGTTGGAACTCGGATCTCCGGTAGTAAAATACGCGGCTTAATTGCTTAATTTCTCACAAGTAAGCCCTCGCTCAGCGTCAAAGAACAAAGCCGAGCACCCGTTACGTTGGCCTTCTTACTTTTACGCGCTATCAACGTTGCTCGTCGCGTGACACTTTAATTATGCCGCCGTGCAAATCCAACTAAAGCTAACTTCCACGACGAAAACTCGATTCGATTGGCAATTAACGTGTACCCAGGCTCCAGCCTTTTCTTTCGTGTCAGCCATGTTTTTCTCCCGGGCCGCCTGTTTTTCCATTTGCCTCTCTTAGAGATACCGAATTCTTCGATAAACGAATTTTAATTGTAAAATAGTTCCTTCTACGTTCTCTTATCGCTCAGTCTCTTTTTCTTTATGATTGTATCGTGAAAAATATGATTTTTATTGCGAATCGTGTCGTTTTATGAGCTTCGTCATAAATGAAATATAAAATTCAATGGCTTCCTTGTTTATCGTGTCACGTAGTTAAAATTATTCCAACCCGATTTTATCTCCTGTCGTGTTTTAGTTTCGTCCAATTTTTGCATAATATAGAATTCATTTTTCTTTCGTTCGTCAGTAATTTATTAGGTATTAACTATCAGAGATTATCCCGGTTTTAATATGTATCCCACTGTGCTCATATTTAACTAGATTTTTTCTCTATCTGTGTATATTATATTAAACGACTGATCAATTTTATTTCGTTTGGAAATTTCTTTTCTCTGTACTTTCAATTTCGGGACAATGAAAAAATTCTTGCAGGTTTTACTATTTTTCTTCTGTTTCAAAAACAAATTTCCTGTCATCTTTTAAGAAATTTGTATTCAAATTATTCGATGTACATCAATGATATATTTTATAAATTATTTGATAAAATAATTGTATTTAATAAAAGTATTTGATAAAATTAACCACGATTGCTCGTTTGTCATTTATGCATGTTTTAAAAATTAGAAAAATTCCAAATGCGATCTGTCGCGTTGTTTAAACAATCATAACTTCGTTAATTTTAAGAATTCGAATATAAGAATTCAGAAGTGTATTTTTGAAACTGCATCCTTTAAGAATATGCAAAAAAACTCGATTTCTTCAAAAGTTCACACTAGAAGACCTCCTTAAGTAGTATATTCAACACCTCATTTCTTGTTTTTCGTTTTCAACTTCTAAATAACGATGGAATTTTTTCTGTCGCTAGTAAACGTTGTCGGTCATTCTGCTAAACCAAGTATACACACCACGCTAAACTCAACTGACCACCATTAATCTTCGGTGATTAACATCAAAGCGACGAAGGAAGAAAGTTGGACTAACGAATAAAGTTGCTCGCGATGAAAGAAATGTAATAAAAATTTGTGGACGAAATAGCTGCTTTAATAAAATTACACTTCACGAGTCGTTGGCGTCGAGTCCTGTTCACGATTCGATTAACTCCGAGGATTAAACGAAATCAGATTTTTCGCATCCGTAAATACGAAACAATGCTTGCCTTGGATTTCGCTCTGTTCTTGAATACAATTCTTACTCTTATCAGGATTCCATGAAACGTATACATATTTCATTAGAGTAATAATTCAGTAGGGAAATGAGCGAATGTGCCCGGTCTCATAATGAAGTACAAATGCCAGTGCTTCGGATACAGTTAGCCATAGACAGTACACGAAGAACCCATTTCCCAAGTCTCGATACTTTCCAATCTTTGCTAAGTGTCTACGTACAGTATTACCATAATGTAGATGGAATTCAGTCTTTCCGCTATTTCTGAGATTAAATTGCTTCCACTTCGATTGCAGTTGGTAACGCCTTTTCGTCCAATTCTATTGCCCGATCTAATCACTTTTTTCACTTACAAACATTCCTTCGACTCTGTTGACATTTTCTCTCCTACGCATTATACCGCGAGGCTAGAAATTTATAACGATCAAAGTGATATAACGGAGCTTGGGCCATACTCGTTTAAAAATTTGAGAAACGCTGTTTACGGGAGATGTGTTATTGGAATTACAAGTGTTACAAGTGTGTTACTGGAATTAGATCAATTTTTGTAAAAAATATTTGGTTTCCTATCGCTTTGGCTTATAGAAAGACTACGGGGTTTGCTTGAGACACTGCAAAGGAAACAGGATAAAACGAAAATAATTATTGGAGTTAATAGAAGTCACGAAATTTCACTCTTTAATGCGTGGGAGCACAAAAACGCTTTTTTGAATTTGACGTCGATATTCTCAAACCTCTCAAATTTCTCTAGTCTTTCAAATCTCACAAAAAACTCTACGTATACCGTCGAAGGTCCCTCATTTTAAAGTCTTCAACGTTTGTTACGAAAAAACATTTATTTATTGGTAACTTTGGTGTCATGGATTTCTAGATTTCTTCTGAAAAAGTAATCCCAGTCTGTAATTTCACTTTCCGAAAAATAGCATCCTACACATCGTGGACGAATGTGTACTGATTACAATTAACGAATTTAGTATAATAATATTATAAAATTACTGTAATATTTATTATAATGGTAATTTTTAAATAATTGGTCATATTTATAATTTTCCGTACTAACACGAAGAATTTTTGTTACACGATGAAACACGAGGAAGGGTAATGTTTAGAATGAAAAAGCTGGCTTTGTGTTCGCTAAGTGACGTTAATGCGAAAAATAGTTTTATATAGTAATTCTTTTTGCGTGTGATCTTCCGAGGAATTTTTCGTAATTGCCACGATTTTGAGAATAATTACGTTGCTAGTGGTTATTAAACTACCTCAAGTGTTCCACGTATGCAACATGTCTGCAGTGCAATTAATGAATTATTTATGATATTTTATCCGAAAAGTTGTCAAACTTTTAAATACTCGTCTTTTTCTACGTGAATTTAAAAATCTGAATTTTTGCTAGTCAAAATATCAAAATAAATTGTTCGTTATAATAAGCAAATCACAGTTTTACCTCCAATTGTAATATTTTAGGAGAAATTATTTTAATCATCTAGACCTCGTAATGCATAATTATACTGAAAATGTTAAAATGAAGTTGTAAATGTATAGTGGTTGCGAGGATTCACTGCAGCGACACTAATTCT
>NIJG01000351.1:21287-36023 GCA_002201625.1 Euglossa dilemma
TAGAAGCGTAATATTTAATATTTAATGAGAAGATTAATATTTAGGTATTAAACATTTTTTACATCTTAACTCAATATTTAAAAATTATATTGCAAGTTATATACTATAATAAATGAATTGAAATGGTTAAAAAAAATTATAATTTTGATTATACTTGATTTATATCTCGCAGAAGCCATCGATGTTCCTCGTCAAGGATAAAGTTAAATAAAACCCCGAGCAGATCACACGATTTATGTTATTAGTTTACAAACAATTTACGATCCTGGATAGACGCGTAGGCTCTTCAAACTTTTACGCTCTTTTGGCGAGTTCAACCTCACGCTTGTTTATCCTGCTTTATTTCCCTTCGCGATGGTTTTATCAGCACGCATGCACGACTTGTCATCGGTCGATTGCATTGAAGTGAAAATTGAAAAAAATAAGACGAGAAGGAAATAAACAATTTTTCCTATTGTAGCTGATTGATTGACGCATTACTTTTTCTTCCTGCGCATGTACGTTCTCATCAAAAAGTTGATTGCATTCCTTTCAAAGTAAAAGCACCAGTCCCTTTGCCACGGGATGTTCTTTGATCTCTTACTGTCAACACGTTAAAGCCAATGGTTGTCAAGTTGTATTAATTACATCGTTTAATGCGAACAATTTTACTGCTTAAGCAGAAAATTAATTAAAACTTGTTAACGTCACTTTGCACATAACCTCTTTAACGCGTGATGATTAACCGATCGTGGAATATTCGTGTGTCTGTATTTCGTATTACACTCAATCGTATAGTCGATCGCAGAAATATCCAGCCGCGCGTAAAACGCGTATTTCACGCGATGTACTTTGGATAAATATAAAACGAACATGGAACACTGTTCACGTCACGACGGGATACAATAATGCGCGGTATAATATTTGTAATGATGACGCACGAGCGATAATGCAACGGAGACGAAAAGAACTAAATTATACAGATTTTTGTGACCGACTGTAGGTAAAAGAAACTCTCCCGAGGCACGTGCAACGATGAATGTCAGTGTGAACCAGGTCGTTATAATATTTTTATGCAGGAAAACAGATTATGCCATTAGTTAAAGGATATTAACAATTACACACGAAGATTCAACACTTCTCTTCACAGTGCACTTTAATTTTCCTATGCTATACCCTTGAGAACTCGAACAGTCTCTTTCGGATAATCGTTTCCATATAATCTTCGCGAGTCACATCGCTGCCGGAACGGTTTTCAACGGATAACGATTCGGAGAATGTCGGTATGTTAATTTTCGAATTATATAGTTCCTGTTCGCGATTCTATTCGTTTTCACCGTCGCTTCGTTCACATTCTATGACGATTTTCAATTCTTCCGGTGATTTTCAATTCTGCGTTACCATTCCGCGTCACATCCATATATGGATTATCGTTTCGCTACTTTATCGATGATATCGCGTCAAGTTTCGTTTATCCGGTATTATACACTCACGCGTTACGTTGCAATACGGTATCACATGTGATTTTCACTTTTGGCATAGCAAGCATATAAAAGTGATAAATTAACGTGGCCCAGGCATAATGCCTGTTATTTGCTCGCACAATTAGACCGGGTAATTGAATAAAACGAATTGAACAGCCGAGTTAAACTTACTCGTTTCGTTGCATTAAGAAATAAAGTACACATACCGGTATACCTAAATTGCCGAGTAAATTGATGAAATAAAAAGTAACATGTCAATTAAGCTAGAAGACGATTCATTAGAAACAATAACCCGGAAACGATTGTAATTTATGTCAGAACGAACACAGAAGGATGCGGTCAATGGGGGTTAAAGAATTTATCGAACAATTTCCTCGGAAACATATTAAACCGGCTTAAGTAATTCATAATTTCTCCCAGAACAGACGGAGTGGAAAATGAAGGAAGAATAAGGTATGATTAAAGCCTGAAGAATTCATCGAACAATTCTTTGAGAAGTGTATTAACTCGTTTAAACAATCCAGATTATCCGTGACTCGCATTAATTGGATTACGATTTCAATATGAAACGATGCTACGGTGAACACCTTAAGATTCGAACAAATGTCTGGAACTTGCCGTGCTGCTCGCCGTTATGACGATTAACAAGCGTCGGAATTTCTCCGCGAGGAAACAAGTAATTGTTCCAATATATAATGTGTACAGCGAAGCAGACGACTATTAGTCTGATATGCATCTACGTGTATTAAAATATACGAGGTAATTGATGGGACTCGTGATATATAGCGTTCGTTTTCATATCGCGAATGATTCTCTGGCTGGAATAAGTCACCTGGAGATGCATCCACTCGTTCGATATACTTATTACGACGACGTCATCGACACAACGCGGGTTATGCGGCTTTGATTATGTCGGTGTAAAGCTCCGGATTAAAGTGAATCTCAGTGACACGGTGGTGGGGAAATGTGTGGCAGGGTGGGAACCAACGAATAGATTTCCTGTTAACCGTGCTCTACAGCACGGTGTCGTGCAACGATGAAACAGTAACTGGCTTCAAGTTTCCTTTTGTCGAATTCGTAACATTTTTTAAACGCGTCCGCTGATTATTTTCGACAACATTGTAACCGTATCTGTTTTTGATCTATGAGTTCCCTTTTTTCAGGAATGAAAGCAGGGATGTCAATAATTCCTTTTTGTTTCGAATATTATACTCGGAAAGAAGCGTTGCGTTGTGATACGATTATATGAGTAATAATATATAGGAAACGATTAAACTTGCAGGGAATTTTATTTTAAAATTGCACGATATTAAAATCGCGTAAATAAATTATTTTAAGGAGAAATATATAAAGTAACGTAAATATTGCGATCTGCGTGACGAAAGGATTTAATACAAGGGTAGAAAAATGTATTCCTGGAGAATTAATTGAAATCTTAAATCCACAGCGAGTCTAATACCAACCATCGACATGAACTTTTTCAAAGAAGTTGTTTAACAGGAAGTAAAAAATTATGCGGTATAATTTCATGGAAAAATAGTAGCCAAGACAGAAGGGAAAGAACGTGAAGCAGAGTATCGTGGTTACCTGGCAATCTATACGTTCAGCTGTTACCAGAAAATTACTCAGCAGCATGGAAAATCGTTTCTCAGGCACCATTAATGCAAGAGATGGTCTATGGTATTATTTTGACACCAAAATGTTAACACACTATATAATCACTATGTTACGATGTCTTTGAATATATTCTTATGCATTATTCGAGTCACATAGAATCCAAAGTGTTTATTGCGTTCCTATAAAACTTTCTAACTTTACACGAGTTGAGTCGATAATTTAAAATTTTTCTTAATTTTTAATTTATCTATTATATATCTTCTATTTTTAATTATTTCTCTTAACGTGTATATAATACATCACATACATATATGATAATATGTATATTTTGATTTATGTTTTCAAGCGAATCCATTATTTTGCATATATTCTTAATTTCATGTTATTCTCTACTATGATGTAAATTATTATTTTCAGAGACGTGTAATATGTTTTATACCGAGATCCGCGTTACGATTTAAATATTCTAGTGTTGAATTTTATTAACAGATCAAGAGTGTGCTATTAAAGTTTGGATTATTTTTATCTTATATTTTCTTAATTTATTTAGACCTGACATGTATTCCCTACCTCTGTTGCATGACAGTCTACGATTAAAAATTAAAAATTAAATTTTTTATAATTTGTCGTTTGCAGTTTTAAATTTATAATTTTATACCGCTCGCGTTTAATTATTTAGGAACGGAAAAGTTATTCTCAGTGAAGTTGATCGTCTTTTTATCTAGCTGATGCTATGTTAGCAGATATCTAATTTGGTTATATACATAGTGGTTAATTTTCACTTAATTTTCTCTCTGTATATCCAATAAATATGCACAAACATATATTCCATTAATTAAGAATCGAAAATAGCCTAACCAAAAAGTCTTACAGAAAATAATTTTATCGCTCATTCTGCGTTACACTGACCTACGTCACGACCTAAAATCATTTTTACGAAACAGCAGAGTATTGAACCGTCAGAGCGAGTTTTTAGTTGGAGGTCTGGTAATTAATTTTTTAATTCCACCAAAATGAAATTCCACGATCACCGATACACGTATTCGAGCAATTTCGATAAACCATAATGTACCATCTTTTTACACAATTTTTCCACGGCGAACTGTTTACTGCCCTATCGATGCAATAACTTGGTAGCCTATAGTCTGCAGGCCTTGTTGCAGAAGGTCTCTCTACCAACCATAACGTATTTTCTGTGAACCTGATTTACCCTGTTCCTTCAAAGCACACGTAGTTTACACGTAACAGGAGCACTTCACATTAAATTTCCCTTCTTATTACCGCTGGCTCATAATCAAACTCTTTATTTGCTTCCGATATTAACTGCCACTTTGTGCAACAACTCAGAAATGGTATCGAAGGACTCAGCGATACACAACCCCATCTTACAAGATGACTTCATTAAACTTCGATGTGCGAATAGTTCACAATGGAGCGACTTCTTTCTCTTCGCGAAGGTAAATTAATTACGATTCGGTAAAATTTTTACTCGAATTTACAGGACAGTGGTGAATCGATTCGTGGCTAATAAAGGGATTCGCCGATAATTTCCAGTGCGTTGCTCGTTCTCGTATTAAATTTCGCTAATTGAACGTAAAAGTTGGTGGAAATGAATTAAAAGCAAGCTTAAGACTCTCCCATTCGTGGAAGCCAGGCCATCGAGATTGTAAAAACGGCATGAAATTATGTAAGTTTCCGGAAGAATCGTTTCTTTTACGTTATTTTATAGTTCCCGACGACGTCTCGCTTTCCCGTTGGCTCCTCCAGTTTGACTAATGTTTTCTACATGAAAAGACCACTCCTTCCAGACAGTTTCTCGTGTTTGCAAATTAAGTTTCTCGTTTTTGAAACGCTCCACGGTTATCGTGCCTCTATTTTCACTCGATTTCCGCTTTAATTTCTTCTCGCGTCAGCGTCCGCGCTCGCCTACGAGTTTTACGCTCTATCCCGAAATCCATACTCCATTTTACCAGGATGCGAATGGTAATCTTGGTGGTGATGAAATTGCTTTCTAATCGTCGGTTATTTCGTGGATGTTATTTAATTGCCATGCGAAATAGACGTTACACTTTCATCCTTCGGTTGTCCATTTGGTTCACCACTTCCGGTTGTGTTAATTAATTGCCGGTTTTTCGATTATCGCGCGAGCAGAGGTGTTAAGTTATAACCGCATGGTAAAACCATTGTGACGTAATTTTTAAAATTTAATTTTTTACGATCTGTTTTGGTTATATTTATTTAAATAACCGAGAAATATTTGAAGAAAGTAATGGATATTCAGTCGTTAAAGAAGTTTGGAATTTTAAGAAATTCTTTTGGATTTTTAAATTTTCGAAAATTGTATTTTCGGTTAGATAATAATAGTAAGATAATCGTTATTTAAGGCTTGAAATATTTCGAAATTTCTATTAATCATTTCGCACGTAGGATACCAAAGATTTTTCAGCACAATATTATTAAAGACACTTTTAGTAATTGTATTAATTAGTAATGTTGAGGTTTAACTTTCTCAATTTGATGACGAAACCAATGTCTATTCAACACTTGAAATACTTTGAAATTTGGATCAATATCTTTGAATATAAAATACACCAAATATTCATTAAGAGTGTTAGCGATGATATCTTTAATAATTTTATTTACAATGATAATAAATTCCTAATATTCAAGCTTCAAAACTCAAAAATGGACCAAAATTTCCAGTAAAAGAATTGTCGATGACACTCCTGATTATTATATTTATAATAATCGTTAATTAACACCAATGTTCCAATGCTTGGAACAATTCGAAATTTAAACAAATTACGTTGAAATATAAATTTCCAAAAATTGTTCAGGAAACGATTATTAATTATAATCCCAGAAGCTGCGTTCGCAATGATCGTTAATCACTGATATTTAAACTTCACCTTCATCTCCCCCTACCCAACCGCCTATTCCATATTTAAAACAACCTTCAAAACCTCAATCCTATATTTCAAATACAAAAACCTTAAAAATGCACTCCTAATAATTACATTTCCAATAACCACTAATTACCAATCCTACCTAATCAACGCTACCTTCAAAACCTCGATTCCATTTCCATCGAATAACCATCAAGATCCTCAAAAATAACTATAACGAATACACCCAACAAAAATCCCAACAAAGAAAAGCGACTTAAACCACGAAGACTGGAATAGAAAGCAAATCAAAATCTGGCCAAGCGATAAAAATCCGTCCACGTATGACTCGTAACTCGCTTCGCCCCGTTCCGGCGATGAAAATTTTCGTTTGGCCATTGTCGTGAGAAAAACCGCCTTAATCCCGTCCCGAGGCTCTGTCATGGTGCACAAAAGAAGAACGCTGGTAACGCGGTGTCCGAGGTGGACGCGGAAGTCCTTTGCAGCCCCGTGGTCGCCACCCTGCGGAGGATTCCCCGAGACGAGCATCCACGTCTAATAGAGCCGATTGGAAATTCCGAAAGTGCACAGCTTTTCTAAATCGAATAACACCGGCAGATACGTTTTTGCACTCGACGACGTCCGTTCGATCCCTTTATCCGCGGGGTTACGTGACCGAAACACGTATCCGCGGCGCGATTTCTCGACTCCGGAAAAACAGGGCCGCGAACACCTTCACGAAGACGAATGGGTTCGCGTGCCGTTTCGAAAAAGCCCGTCGCTTTCAGCCGTGAAAAGCGCGCCAACGAAAGCCGAGCGGACCTTTAAAAATCACAGACCCCTATGGGAGATGCTACCTCGCTAGATTGCCTGGGGAAACTGCGCGAAAATTTCGATGCTTTGGTCCCGGTCAGTTCGGTAACCGTGATAAAGTGCCCCTGACTCGGCCGGGAAGTGGAAGCATTATTTCCGACAGGCGGAAGGATTATTCGTTCGTAAGAATCCCGTGTTCCTGATAGGCAGCCTCCGCTGGTTCCTCGGAGTATCGGGGAAATTTGATAAAAACTGTAGCAGCGAGAAGAATCGGAGTGACAAGGGAGAAGCAATAGGTGCTCTGGCACGCGAAGAATTTCGATCGATCGCCGAAAGCGTCGATCACTCGCATTAGGATTCGCCTGGACACGTCTGTCACCTGGGACTCCCCTAACGTCCGAAATTAATTTCGTTTTTATCCCGCTTAACACATTCGAACTCTCGATCACTAGACTGGCATACAAGATTCCCCAGATTGGATCCGAGACGTTGTCAGATGAGGTCAGCGACAAACGCCAGGAGCGAGTAATGTGGTCCTCTCGAGATCGCTAGAGCAACCGTGCAATCGAGATTCGAACGATTCTTTCATCGTGGAATATCCAGTTTTAAAAATTTCACTTTTCAGAAAAGAAAGAAAAATCTCACAAAGAGATGTCAAAGGTGTTATAACATGAAGACGAGACGTATCACCGCGTTTCTCTGTGTCGCACGTTGATTTCTCTTACCGATCACAAAAACAGCGAGGATGACGAAAAGGGACGCGAAAAGGGAAGGTCGCGCTTCTCGATATCTTCTAACACTTCTCATCGTGTCGCCGCTTTTCTCGTTTTTTTCCCCTGATTATGCACTCATACGCTCACGGTTCACTGCTCCGTGTTCATGTTAACACTTGCTGTCTACCCCGCGTAGTGGCACGTTATTCCCAGAGATTTCGTTCACCAAACACTTCACCAGATTACGTGGCCCGGAATTGGTTCTTTCGCCCGTTGGTAGATCCACTGGGGTACCGGACGGATTAACCGGCCACGGGGAGGAGGAATCTGTGCCGGGGGTGGCGAAGGTGGTTGAAAAAAAAAAAACGGGGCAGCCGAGTCGCGGGTTGACCGATGAACAAATTCGATTCGCCGATCTCTCTCGCGGTCGGCGATGGCGCGCTGCGCGTCTCGGGACGACGTAACGCGAAGAGCTCTTCCGGTCGACGTACAAGCGGCTACTGAGGCTCCCGCCGCAAGCACGGAAAGCTTCCAGTGCGTCGACTCGGTCGTGCAACCCGAAAGCTCGTTTCTCTCTCTCCACCTCCCCTGTGTTCCCTCCCCTGTCGCCTCGTTCTCTCCTTCGCCCCCTTCCTCGAGTCTGTTCGTTTCACCCCCTCGGCCATTTTAGGGTCGTCGTCGCGATCAGCCGCGCCAGTGCAGGCTGCGCGCGCGAGAGAGCTTCCGCGTCCTAAAGCTGGATGCCACGGGGAAGGGGTGATTGATTGGCGATGAAACTTCGCGACTGATTGAATCTTTTTTACGTTTCAATATCGATATCCCCCAGAGTGGGATGCATGGCACATGCCGGAAGTGGGTGGCGGGCCCGCGTGTACACGGATGTTAAGTTCGGTTGCCGGGGGTCGCGGGGGTTCAGGCTCCAAGGGCGATTCTTGCTATTTAAACATAAAAGTGATAAATTAACGCAGACTGGGGATAAAGTCTCTTATTTATCCGCTTAATTAGACCGGGTAATTGAATAAAACGAATTCATCAGCCGGGTTAAACATTCGACGCGTTAAGAAATAAAGTGGACACACCGGTATCCTCGAAATTGTCGAGTAATTTAATCGGATGGAAGTAACGCGTCGATTAAGCTGCAGAACTATTCGTTAGAGACAATCGTGGCATTGGTAAACATAGATTTTAACGTGTATTTGTGGATATGAGTTGAGTTGAACGAGTGAGCAGAATATCAGTATGAGCGAATTTAGGATGTTACGAAAGAACGAATATATGTGTAACGAATGAATTGTGATATGGACTATATACATGTGTGAGTAATTTATGAAAGAAAAAAGGGTAAGAGAGTTAATAAATATATTATCTATTACTAACAACAATAACTCGGCAAAAGGGGTAATTTATGTCTGCAAGAATAAGCACGGAATCAGAGAAGGCGCCGAGGAAGTGGTCAAGGGGGTTAAAAAATTTATCGAACAATTTCCTGAGGAACGTATTAAACCTGTTTAAGTAAGTCATGATATCCGTCAGAACCGACGAGGTGGCGTGCGAAGAGAAAAATCAGGTGTGGTCGAAATATAAAAATTCGTCCAATAGTTGTTTGAAAAGTCAGTGACTCGTATTAATTGCATCACGATTTCAATACGCAACGATGTGAACACCTTAAGATTCGCACAAATGTCTGGAACTTGCTAGGCTGCCGGCCGTTATGACGATTAACAAGCGTCGGAATTTCCCGTCGAGGAAACACGTAATTGTTCCAATATATAATGTGTATAGCGAAGCAGACGACTATTAGTCCGATATGCATCTGCGTGTATTAGAATATACGAGGTAATTGATGGGACTCGTGATATATAGCGTTCGTTTTGATACCGCGAATGATTCTCTGGCTGGAATAAGTCACCTGGAGATGCATCCACTCGTTCGATATACTTATTGCGACGACGTCATCGACACAACGCTGGTTATGCGGCTTTGATTATGTCGGTGTAAAGCTCCGGATTAAAGTGAATCTCAGTGACACCGTGGTGGGGAAATGTGTGGCAGGGTAAGAACCAACGAATAGATTTCCTGTTACCCGTGTTCTACAGTAGGGTGTCGTGCTACGATGAAACAGTAACTGGCTTCAAGTTTCCTTTTGTCGAATTCGTAACATTTTTCAAACGCGTCCGCTGATTATTTTCGACAGCATTGTAACCATATCTGTTTTTGAACTATGAGTTCCCTTTTTTTCAGGGATGAAAGCAGGGATGTCAATAACTCCTTTTTGTATCGAATATTCGTTATTGCTTTACGGAAAGAAGCGTTGCGTTGCGATACTATTATATGAATAATAATATATAGGAAACGATTAAACTTGCAGGGAATTTTATTTTAAAATTGCAAGAAATTAAAATCAGGTAAATAAATTATTTTTACGAGAAATATATAAAGTAACGTAAATATTGCGATCTTCGCGACGAGAAAATTTAATACAAGGGTAGAAATATTTATTCTCCGCCAGTTAATTGAAATCTCAAATCTACGCCGAATCTACTATCTGCCCATCGTTGTGAACTTTATCAGAGAAATTCTTTAACAGGAAGTAAAAAATTGTGCAGTAGAGTTTCACGGAGAAATGGTATCCATGATAGAGAGAACGCGAAGCAGAGTATCGTGGTTACCTGGCAATCTGTACGTTCAGCTGTTACCAGAAAATTACTCGACAACACGGTGAATTGGCTCTCGGACATCGTTAACGCCAGATACAGCCCAAAGTATTAGGATACCAAAATATTAACTCGAGATGTATTCACGATATCTGTAAATATTTTCTTGCAGATTATGCCGGAAGTGGTCGCGGTTTCCCTCTACTCGGATGTTGAGGATTACGGAGGACGAGATTCGAAGGATAATTCCCGATTCTTGTCCGCGATTCCAGGGACCATTTTGAGGGAGACGCATCGTGTGGTCACTTTGATGCATTGCTTTGGATTAGGTGTGCAAGTGGCGCTGATGGGAATGCTTGGGATGAGAGGATGATTGTGACATGAAGGGGAGTGTATTCTTCCTGCAGTGATGGATTCTTTTCCTCACGCGATCCAGATTTCGGATTAATAACGTTTCGTTTGCTAGATTTTCATCCAATTGAAATGTAAATGCTTTAGAAATTGGAATTATTACAGGTATATTATATATTGTACATGTTTTATTGTTCGATGATTGGTGATTGTATTTTTAGTATATTTTTATAGTTTACAGTTAGTAAGGAGTAAACAGTGTAATGATAGCGTTTACAATAGTGCAGAAAAGCGTATAGTAGATTATTATATTCACAGTGTATTAGACTAGGTGAAGGTCCATTTATGCACATCGACGAATCTTAGGCAAACCTTGAACGCGCTGTTGACGATACGACGATATAACTAGCTATATTCTCATTTTACATTTGTGTTTATAAAAGTCTCATAAATTTCGAAATATTAAAAGATTCGCGTTTTATATTATAATAAATAAATTAAGGAAAACTGATTGCTATTCTACCAAAAATAATATGCTTTTACTATAATTTGAGGAAATGCGTCGTAAAATAAATGATAAAATCGTGTCTCTTGAACTTTTTTCTTAGACTACCCGATAATTAGTATTATTTGAGTCCTGTATAACACCCTATTATAAAAAAGAAGAATGAATTACTTTAAAATCTTATAAGAAGATAAGAGTCTTAGAGGTCTTAGAAGAAAAATATATTCTATCGTTACTTATTTCCCTCAGGACACAGAAATTATGGAATATCCTTAATAAAGACACCCTATAAACCTCGCGCATTTTGCTATACCTTGTACAACTGACCGATATAATAAATTATCAATAAAATTTTTTCAAAGTAACGAAATGGTAACTAAGTAACTAGACTACGTTAACCGAGCACAGAGTGTCTGTATGTGTCGTTTAACGAAACGAACGAAATGATTGCCTTGAACGCAAATTTTGCCAGGTGAAAACGAACTGCTGCGTTTTATTGGTCGAGTGATTTCTAAACGAAGTGGGTACGTCAGAAGGAAGGGGTAGTTAGCGTACCCTTGCCTCTGTCTACCCGAATTGGGGAAATTCGGACGCAACTAACGGTATTTGGTTGTCGATGGTCACTTGCCGCATCTGGTGACTGGCTGCTCTATACTGGCAGTCTACAAAGCTCGATGATAAAGCAATTTCTGAATTTTTCACCGGGCTTTGTAGCCTTGCGGGTTCGCGGCGCGACGATTTATTACGAGAGTCACTCGATATCGCGAGGCAAGGGTTACATCGCCGATTAATTGAACTCTGACTCTTACAGGTCATTGAAATAAATCTTTACTCCCGAGGCAAGAGTATAGTTTATTCATACAAATGAACGGCGTAAATTACCCACATTTCTCGACGCGAATATTTCTTGATAACCAAATCAAAGTAAACGACAATGAACAATCTGTTCTCGTAAAGCGATCATTCATCGATAGAAATTAAGAACGAAGTGAATTAGGTGACAATTAAAGACAATTAAAGACAAATAATTGCCTATTTACTCTTACGGACAGGTAGAAAAATAAATAATCATTTAACACTTTGATCGACTATACTGTCACAATTATTCCAAACATGGAGTCTAAAATTTTCATATATCATAATCAACATAATATCACCGATAATCTCAGTAATAATTATATCTTTAAAGACACTTTCATCCTCTTCGTAAATATCATATTTTGATATTATTAATCTTGTAATATAGTTATTACAATTTCTACAATTATTAAGGTATATTAATTAAACCATATAGAATCGGTGTGATAATGGTAACCGTTCCTAGCTCGAGCCACCAAGTATTTGACACTGTCAAAATGTTATATTAGGTGCTCAAAATGCTCTCCGTCAACTTCCGAACATTTATGTCCTCTCGTTGGAACAGATCGTTACACCGAAGTCAACATCCGTACATAAATTACACCGCGAATTTTGCTCGTCGAGTCGTTCTAGAATCACACACACACGCCTTATTCGTCTGTGCACGAGTCACGTGACCTGATGGTGAAAAACGTGGAATAGCGATTTGAAGGACGGACGACAGCCCCGAAAAGTAAAAGCTGACCCGATCTAAAAATATTTTATCTATTACCGATAACACACCCTTTATAAGCACGAGAGTTTCAACGAACGGCTATTCGATACACCGTTTTGTTTAGGGCATATTTGCTGAAAATGGTTTACGCGATTTACCCTGCATAACGGAACGTATTCGCGAGAAACTTGAAAAGTTGAAACACACTTTCAAGTTTCGCACTTTTCTGTCCGGTTGCAGTGTTGAATACGAACTAAGCGATTCGATTTAACATTTCCATGAAATTCGAGGAGTTACGCGGAGTATGTAAATTCGCGTTTAGTTGTGAATTTGAGCAAGTACGTACTGAGATCGAACCGGGGAATTTGGGTAAATTGAGATTGAGCCGGGAAATTATAAAAATTTCATAAATAGAAATTAGGCCGAATCGCGGGAATTAAAGCATGTGTATATTCCGATGATATTGAGATGAATTTGAGGAAATATGTGCGAGGAAGTTAAATCAAGCTGCGTATATTTTTAGAGAAAATAGAGATTCAGGTCAATCTGATCAAACCGAATAAATATATGCCGAGGTAAAAGGATACAATTTGAGTAAATATAATTGAACATAAATTGCGAAAATTGACGGAACAAGTATTCAGCTAAAATTCAGCAAATTGAGAAAATTCGTGTCATAATAAATACAGTGGATGAATGTATTCAATATTTGCGAGAAGCCAGGACACAAGTGCGGTACAAATTTTAGGTCACTTAATTATTATGGGTTTCGATGTTTCTTATTTTTATCTAGATTCTTCATTCGTAATATGTTACATATAAATTTACGATATGGCCTTCATAAGCTACAGATTTCATTTGCGTGCTTCGGAAATATTCCAATATAAAGAAAAAAGATAGAAATAAAAGAAAAAAATGATTACCAGTATCTTACATGAAATTTTAAGATTGTAGGAACGTATAATTTCCTAGACACCTGTAATTTGGTTAAATCTTCCGCGATATATTCAGTTAATACACCATATAATAATTGTGCTCCGAGTGGACTTATCATAGTATCATCTAATTCCACTAAACAAACTCGTCTCCTAAAATTTTTATCTAACTTCTATCGCTTCTTTATATCTGCCCATAAAGCCCAGGTATACGATGTTCGCTCGTTTATCCAACATACTCAAAAGTAGATCATCTGGTCCATCTGCTGTATGTTAAGTGTACCCGGTGATCTAACATATCCATCATTTCCCAAGTGTCATCGTATGATAATAATTTTACCATTTCCACCTGTGGAAACACGATAAAGATCTTTAAAATTTATAACATCAATGTATTACATCGAGATGACCCACAAATTCCTTCAATGCTATATTATATTTAAAATCATATCAATAACTATTCTATATTTTATTACAACTGACATTTACATTGATTACAATCTAATATATCATACAAAAAAATGACACCCGTCGTTCTTTTTTGAGGTTGATTATTGTATTAGAAGTTTGCGATTAGGTATCCTAATATTTCCTCTATCATTGGTAAGTGAATCTTGCCTGAAAGAAGGACTTGTAATTCGACTTATAGTCCTAAGTGACCTAATTTTGTAAAGATGACCCTGTCCTCTCACGAGACAATCTACTCGTTTATAGGGAAGTTTACCAGACGGGTCACCTGGCTCACTGATGCAAGGTCTTCCTGTTCAAAGCATCAATCAGGGTTTCAACGAAATTTATAGCCCGACTATTATAAGTAGGAGCTGCTCAGGATCAGCCAGAAGCTTTCTAGGTGCTTCTAGAAGGTTTCAAGGTAATGCGAGGAGGTTCTTATTAGCAACAAGCTGATTTAGCTCAACTCGGACAAGTTTTGTAAAAGAGTAAGTTGTAGGATAGCCCGGCCAGTTTTAAATCTCGTAGAATCGATTGAAAACTTGGGTCTTTGGTTCAGCTATATCACGGCTTCGTAAATTGTTAGATGCTAACCTCTTGGGAATCGCGTAAATTTATTCTTGTTCCAGTAAGTAGCAACAAGTTATGAAAGATATTAATTGATGACACGATGTCAAATTAATCGTGTAAAAATATTGGTAATGAACGTTAAATTAACATGCTTATTATAAAATTGAACAAGCCAACTATGTTTCAACTATTAATGAGAAATATATT
>NIJG01000351.1:62887-76292 GCA_002201625.1 Euglossa dilemma
TAAATACCTTTATTACCATCATTTCTTCATAACTGTTACACTAAAGCAAAAAATATCGAATCCTTTCAAAAATATATATAATAATATATATCTTTTCAAATAAAAATATTCTTCTTTCAACACGATTCGAGACGATAAGCAGAATATTAAAAGCTAGATCTTAATCCTAAATTATAAACCATCTCTAAAGTATCCTAAATAAAATACAAGAAGCAACAGTGATATTATATTAGTCTACATGCTGCTTAAAATTCTCGAAAAACTGTCTTCCCAAAGCCGTATTTCCAGTCGGTAACCTCAGGCAGCCATTAAACTTCGATAGACGATCAACAAACCTCGCGAATTTAAAAGTCGTTAATTCAAAGTGCCGTTTAAACGTGGAATGGCTCATACAGTGTTAACCCTTAAATCTCGGACGAAAAAAACTCTATCGGGTAGCATTATCCACCACGTTACTCTTCGATCAAACGAAATTTCGTATAATTCAATTTGCCCGGTATCAGAATTTTATTGTGCTTCTTCGTTTAACGAGTACATCCACTTGCACCCTACATCAGACTTAACGATAAAAAAAGCGTTCGAAACTCGCTGACGTTGGAGTACCTCGAGTAGACTCGATTTCACGCTTGCCACAGCAATTAACGAACTTGCTCTGTGACTTCGCTCGCCATTTTCCTTCCTCGATTCTCCTTAACCAAAAACACCAGCGCCGAATAGATCAACCACGAACGAGCTAGAAGCATAGATGGCGGACTGGAATTGGCGCGCGACGATGGCGCCACGTGGCGAGTCTCGAGCAAACTCGAGCGAAGTCGAACGCGAGCGATCGGAACGCGGGGATAGTCTCTTAGAAGTAAAAAAAAGGCGCGTATCTAGCGAATCTCGAAAGGGATAACTACGTTAATCTGTTGAATTTCCGAGGGAGGGACGCGGTCGTGGCGCGCGGGTATTACCCTAAAAAGAAAGGAAATCTTTACAACCTTGGGGGCAACAATCAGCGCCAGTTTTATGTACAATAATCTCCACTGCGCCTGAATCCGCTTCATCGCGGTTGCCTCGCTTTGTACAGCCTGGAAATGGTATTCTTTACAACCCGCGGCGCCGAAACCGTCCGTCTGATTTTTAGTATCCTGCACCGGTGTGTCCTTTCGCGTTACCTCTGCGGCGCGCAGGCATCCATCCACGATTCTCGATTACGTAAACGTCCAATCTCGACACAAAAGAACGCGCTGACCTTCGTGCGTGGAACAATCGTCTACCCCGGTTTGTTTTGCCTGTTAAACATGGTCGCCCCAGACCGTCACCGCTTTTGCTCTGTCCACCGAGGCGAGGTAGGTGCCATGGGGATGCCAGGAGACCGCTGTCACCACGGCTCTGAAAGACACAGTGCACAGGTTCAATTAGGTTATTCCGTTATACTTTACTGTTTGTTTTTTTTTTTTTTTTTTTTTGCAAAAGTTTCTGTATGACGTTCTTTCCCTACTTTTTTTTCGTCTTTGGTCCTTGGAATGCTTTACTTTTGGCGAACTTTCGCAGATTTATTCTTTTCTTTCTTCCCTTTCCGTTCCGGTTCTCGAGGTGTACTTGCATGTTCAATTCGTATATCGCGTTTTTAGTTTTTAGGTGAATTAAGGTGAGAGATGGAACTACGATTCCAAGTTATAATTCTTAGGTTTTCTTTTCAGAAATTTAACCCTTAATACTCCTATTTTTAAGAGCGAATATCCAAAATATTCTCGTCGTATTTTGACTTGCAAGATTTTAAGTGTCAGATTTTAAACGCTACAATGACGTGTGAATAATAATATTAAAGTATTTTCAACTATTTTTATTTAATTGAAATAACTTATTCAGTCTATTCCTGTAATTATAAGTACAAATGCAGTGCGCATAATACACTAATACAATTCATTTAGCGAATATTAACTTAATCTCCAATTTAATACAAAATCTATCTACATAATATACAGTTAAATGCCTTTATTTTACACTGTGAAATATTATGCCAGATAAACACATTGCGATCCGTGTTTCCACTGTATTTAGTATTTATTCATTACTTCTAGTAAGCAAATGCAGTCACAATCGATATACTTAGTGAACAAATGCTGAATTCCATGTACATGTAATGTAATGAAATATGAACTGAATACACATTTTAAGAAATGTCGGAAGCCGGTAATTAATGTTCTTTGCTGAATCACTATTTCCAAACATGAAAACAATAATTTATACTCTTTACAAACTCGTTATACATCAAATTAAATATCAACTTAATGATACGGTCGTAAGAAACTTGCGTGTAAAATGATATAATATATGTAACGTATTAAAGAACATTACACATACAGTAAACAGTAAAATCTGTAAAGAAAAAAAGAAAAAATGAATAACATTAAATAATTAAATAATACATTTTATTTATTATACTTCAAATTATTTAATATTATATATTAAGTTCAATAGTTTCGCGTATTTCAAAGTTTAATTTTAATTTCTGATTTAAGGTGTCTGGAAACCGGAAATTTGATTTGTTAGACAAATATTGAATGAAATCAGTCTCGATGAAAACAATAAACAACACTTTACGTATACAAATTTAAGAAGGGACTGAAAAATATTTTAGCAAAAACAAGAAATAAACATATCTGAAGATCGCATGATCTAGAAGATACCAGCGTCTTCTCTCTCAATAATAACACATTTTTATCATTGTCAAATATTCTTATTATTACACACAATTGATATTGCTATATGAGCAATTGACAGACATTAAACCCATTTATTTTTAATTTATTAATTTAAATTTATTTTCCTTGACCAAACCTAAACTTACTCTTCCGTCTTGTTAACTTTTTAAATAAAAATATAAATATAGGAGTACTATTATAATCAAAGACGTCCACTGTTTTCACTGTTTTACGCAATTCGAGCAAACTAGATATGAACTCGATTCTGAAGAACAGAAGCAACACTCATCAAAACTATCTCATAGAAAATTAAGTTGGCATGTAGAGGACACGTGAATTCCAGTGACCATTCAGGAATACGCGCTAAAATAGATGGCGTTCCACGGCAATTAATCTGTGCTTGTTATTGTGACAACATTCCTATTCCACCGCCAGAGAAATATACATACATTAGAAGTACTATACTCAAAAACACAATTTTCCAACTAACTATCCTTTCATCCACAAACATGTACTTTGACTTGGCTGTTATTACTTTAACATCTTTTTATAACCATAGTTTCTCCATACTTTTTAACCCTTTTAACTCGAGTGGCGAACATCAGTCGCCATTTAATCAGATTCTAAAGATAGATGTTAGTTGATACATCAAATTTATCTTAATTTCTGTACGATTTCTTATTTACCGATTTAAAAATATCGTTAACTTTATGATAGAAGATCTACGAATTACTATTTTTCTATAACGAAGAAATCACCGAGTGCAAAGTGTCATATTAAAAACAATTCATTGTTCGACACACATTTTTGTATTAGCGAAGACAACAATAAAACGACACAAAACCGTGCAGGATATACAGGTCACCCTGTATATTCATCTGAAACTGCGCTTTAATATCATTCACGAATTTTCGTTCCCAAGCAGAACCATTTGTTACCATCCTGCTTTCTCAATCCCAAACCCATAATTCTCTTGCAAGCGAATAAATCAAATCAAACCTGCCCAAACAAAGAAACACAGAAACAATAAATTACAGTCAATCATATGCTAACAAGTTTCACAGCCCTACTACCTAATTCAAGAAGATAACCTCACATTTCCTTAAACGCTACCAAGAGTTTCGAAAGTACTGTTCATCGCTAGTAACTTGGCAGTTAGATGCTATAGAGACAAAGGAAGTTGATCACTCTATTTCCGCTGTCAGCATTTCAGAAAACATGACACGCACTGCTACAAGAAAATCGTAGAAATAATAATAACAAATAAACAATGAAATTTCTACTACTAATAACAATACATAGTTGTTACAACCCGAGAATTGGTAAATCCCAAATTTTACCGATAAATCTTAACATTTGTTATAAAGAGATGGTAGAAATCCGAAAATAGCTTGCTTAGGCTAATTTTTATGCTTTTATCACATTTCAAAATTTATCGGTAAATGAATTTATTGAAAGAATCTAAGACTTGCGAATTTTCAAGCTTTTACAGTGAGAAGTGCTGCAATAATACTACAATAAACTAATTATTCTAAATTAGATCCGAACTAATAACAAATATTTCGTAAATTTAATGTCACGAAAGACAACAAAAGAAAAATGGGCAATGGTAATAATAACTAATGACAAATTTTTAACAATATTAATAGTTATATTACAAAAACAGAAGAGCACTAATACTGATTACGCGTTTGTTTCATTCAGGACATTGGTTAATACTTTTATTAAAAATATGAACAAACNTGACAAATTTTTAACAATATTAATAGTTATATTACAAAAACAGAAGAGCACTAATACTGATTACGCGTTTGTTTCATTCAGGACATTGGTTAATATGGGCAATGGTAATAATAACTAATGACAAATTTTTAACAATATTAATAATTTTATTACAAAAACAGAAGAGCACTAATACTGATTACGCGTTTGTTTCATTCAGGACATTGGTTAATACTTTTATTAAAAATATGAACAAACCATATCTTTTTAACGACATCCTGTCTTCAAATTTCTAAGAATATATATATACTCTTCGTAATAAATAAAGTTACGTAAATTCACTGATCTTGTTACACGGATAGCAGGCGGAGTTGGCCAATAGCGGAAATGTGTGTGACCCTGTTCTACGTTTTCATATCTAGCTCTAGCGTTGATTACATCTCGGCAATTTGTCTCGAGTTTATTCCCATGTTTTCATGCTTGATTTTTCTGAAGCGTCGTTCGCGGGTTATGCCGTGGTAAAGCAGCTGCTTCAGTCCGACCAATTAGACCTGTCAACTTACGAGCGACGAGCAGTACCGGCGCGACGGCAAGATGGCCGCCTATTCTCGTAGCAGAAGCCGCGTTCGACACAACGAGGTAAAAGGAGCGACTTGGATTTCGCGAAAACAACATGCACGGCATTAACCGATTTCCCTGAGGCCAGCGTAATTTCAGGTCGATTATGGGCCCGAGATTGTGTTTTCAGATCGTAATAGGCTAGTCGAATCGCAGCGACCACCGGCTAACTGTTGTAAAAGACCACGAGTTTCCCATGACCGGTGGTGGCGTATCGGTAAGCAAAGTGTACCCAGGTTCACGTTCTCTCGTCGGGAATTCGCGTCTCGGAGTAAATATGTCCGACCAGCAGCCACGGAGTCGGCCACGACGTCCTTTGCGGTGCCGGCCATGCCGTTTTCTCTGTTTTCTCCTCCCTATTGTCTGCGCGCGGTAGCGAGCGGTAAATACGCGGCTGAGGATTGTCGTGCCTCCGCTCGTTCCATCCGACACCGTGAATCGACATAATGCGATGAAGGACACGGTCTTAATTAGGATGACTGAATATCATTGTCTTTCCTTTCCCCCGGCTGCCTCGATAAATGGAGAAAATGGAAAGAGGCCGGTCGAATAGCACGATTTGCACGGGTACAGCGCCCAATATGGATTTCTATCTGTATGCAAGGTGAACTAGATGTAGACGACAGGCTTCCGTGTTTATTCGGGTTAATTCCCGGCGAGGGAAATTTTGTTTTGGCTTCACAGGGAAGTTCCGATTGATTGTTGATTGTCTGATGGACTGCAGCTGATACAGGGGTGCGTAAGGTTCGATCGAGTAATTTAATTAAGACACGCTATAGTCGAGTTAATAAATAAAAATAGAATTGCGCGAAAAATTGGAAAAAATTTATGAAGAGTTAATAAATATTTAGTAAGGTTACGTTTTAATGAAAAGAAATTAAATCTGTTATTTAAGAAAGTTAACGCAATTGGTTAATAAAAAATAAGTTTGGAATTAGGGAGAGTTAATAAATATTTAATAAAAGCACCTTTTATTTTTGATAAAAAGGAATTAATTTTGTGGAACAAAAATGTTAGTTATATTGGTTAATAAACAGCTGGAAGAAACACAGAGATATTTAAGCTTCGAAATGTTAAGTAAAAGTATACTTTATTTATAACAAAATGAGAAATGTAATGTATTATGAAATGTAAAATCGAGGAATATTTAATTCTGACTAATTGAGATCTGAAGATTATATATTATATATTATATATAATTATATTGCTTCACAGAGAATTAATAAATGATTCATAAAGGAACTAAGATTTATAATAAAACGAAGAGAAGATAACGAAATAATCGTATTATCTTCTAAAGAGGTATATTATAATATATTAATATATTATAAATTTCTGCTTTGAGGTATTTCAATGGTATAAATAAATATTTAAACGAATATTAAATAAATATATTTAAATGATTGATATATTTGCAAATTTATTATAATTGTTTTATTTTGTTTACGGTATTTATTAATTTCAAATATTTTATGAAGAACTTCCGTAGTAAACCATTATATCGCGTTACTAATTCAACCATTTTAGGTCATGGGATTCGCTCGAATTTCGTACACCGTTGAATGTAATTCCGCGAAAGCACGTTTTGGAAAAATAGCTTAAATATGGGATTTCAGTTTGTTGTTGCGAGAATTAAGTGTTAACCGTAAATGCAAATACTTTAATACCATGTACAGTCTGTCCCATGAATTTCTAACGTGTTGATCCACACATGCTTTTAAAATATAAAAAAAATTAAAATTTAGATATTTTAATAAAAATATAATTTAAAAAAATTATATTCGATTTTAAACATCTGTATCAAACATTATTAACTTTCTAGAGTTGCGAAGAAAAAATGGTCCACGAATTAAAAATAATTGAAAATTAATTTAAAACACGATTATTCTAATATATACTTCATATTTATATTCATTTTAAAATTCACATATTCTATATATTCTTTTAAACAAATATGTTAAAATTAAAAATAAGAGTTTCTTCGAACATCGTGTATAAAGTTTATCTGAAATTTTAATCTATAAATTCTCAGTAAATCAGACGATAAAGGATGCACAAAAATTTGCAAATCATTGAATTTCTTTTCCAACTTTTATCCATAAGCGTATATTGATTTAATAATAACCATGTACATATTATATACACATTATACCACTTGTATATGTACCATACTAAATTTACAAATTCTACAAATACAATACACTCAGTCAACACATCCAGAGAACAAGTGGAAAAAACGGAGACCGAACTGCCATCCTGTACCCACCGGCCATCACAATCCCCGGCTTCTAAATCTCAAAATCATAGAATGTCGATCATTTATCACTCCAACAGACCACTCTCTTTTGTTACACTTTTACGTGCTTATATCCCCCGAAAGACCTCTATCGCGTGATAAAAGAGAGAAAGGAAGGAAAAAAAGAAGAGGCGATATATATCGTTCCATCGGAGGAAGAATAAGCGTAACTTTCAGGCGCAGAGAGCACCGCCTATAAAGATATTATTACCACTACACGACACCTTCACCCCCTGTGCCCTTTGTTAAGTCAAACTTTTGTTCTTCAAAGCGTCCGCGTTTAACGGGCCACCCGGTACGTGGAAATCAGCGACGGCGCGAACCGCTCTCGCTAAAGATTTCATTTGAATGTGGAAATACACAGTGGCGCGTAATTTTCTGGTCCGAGCGGCTTCGTCCGTGCGGCAAAAGGTCTATAAAACCTGAATTCCCGGGGGTGATTCACGGGGCTCCGTGGAATCGTAAAAGGGTGTGTTTCTATGCGAGGACAAACGCGCTGAAAATGACATACCTCTTGAGTCTCGAGTAAAACTTCGCGGGGATCGTGAGTCGGGAAACGGGCATAAAGTAGCTGTATATTTCCAGGGATACTATAAAGGTCAAGTACAAACGGCGTGGATCATGTGCTAAGGGCAAATTGGATGCGTAAAAATATGATTAAAAAGTTTATATCGCACCGATTGTCCTGTGACCTTCGCGAGAGGACAGCTTTCCAAAGGTATGTCTCCATCAGTTGGTTTGATGGAAGAGCTGCTTTATGGTGTTTGTTTGACGGGGTATGATTCATCGGACCGATATGTAATGATATGATAAACGCGTGACAAAAATTATTTTAAAAAATATCGTTGAATCTGTATATATATGTAGAATTGTATTGAGAGGAAATTGATTTGAATAATATTGCTACTTCTTGTACGAATACGATAAAAATAATAATACAATTGACTAGAAGCTCTTTTTAATCCATTTGAATTTTCGCTCCAAAGAGAGTCTTTCAAGCGTTTGATTGAAATTAAGTGTAACAAACAAACTCTTTTTAATATTTAATCCAAAAATTATACTCTAAAATAAAACCACATTATACAACTTTATGATATAAATATNATAAAACTACATTATACAACTTTATGATATAAATATTTGCCTTTTTAAGCAAATATAATAATCTGAGAAAATCGAGATTCGCGAAAATAATACAAAATATCGATATACTGTTCGTCAACGAACGTTTCTGCTTGACCACGCACTTTCATTCGCTTTCTCTTTTATGTCCTTTTATCACTTTGTCTATGATACTGCTATATTGTACTAGTATTGTTAGATACGAAGTATACGTTTGCATTTTACTTTCTTCTCACGCCAGAGGGCAAGTGAATGCGTAGTTTGTGTATACATTTTCCTTCTCTATAGTTTTGTTTGTGCCGAGACGTGCGTCAGTTAGACGAGAGAGGAGAGTCAGGTGTGAGAGACCAAAGATTATAAAAAGGATTATATGTATTAAAAAAGTGGGAAATAAATATAGGGATTTAATAAAGAAAAACGCGTATTAATCTTTTTTGCGAGTTTAAAGTGTCAACATTGTCGATTATTTACTTATTATGGTGCAATATAATAAAAGATACTCAGAATTATTAACCCCTTGAACTACGATTTAATTATGAGAACTTATAAATTGAAAATTCCTTTCAGAATAAAATTAGGTAAAACTTTTAGAAATTCATTGAATTTGTGATGAATTAGACTCTTCATTGTAACGAAAAAGGTTGATTCTTTCTACTCGGCGATTTTCCAAATTTTTTCGAAAATTTTCTTTTTCAAAACAGTACACAAGAAATCGTTCATAAATTAACACGTATTTTATTCCACTATTTTAATTTTTTTATATTAATTACTATCAATCGTTAGAATTGTATGAAATAGCGACTGGATATCACCTCCAGGAGTGCATAGGGTTAATAGGAGCAACCTTTTCCTGTGATAATAAAAATTTGTGGGCCATAATTATATGGATTTATTCGTTTTTGATTTAAATGTGGGTTTAGTTTAATTCTGAGCTTGTATAATAGGCACATATACTTTTTCAGCTATAATAACTTAAGTTTAAGGAATGAAATTATGCTCCACGGATATCTAACTTCCTAAAGTCCAAAATTCAGAAATCTTTAAGAATAGAAGAAAAATTTTTCAATAAATATTGCTCGATAATCGATATATTCAAAGAAAAAATTTGGTTTACGAAAAATTGTCACTCGTTCCCAAATTAGAGAATCGATTTTTGCAGTACGTTTTACCCCCCAAATTGAAATTAGAGCAACTAAAAAAAGATATATATGTATTGATTTTAACTACGAAATTATAGTTTTGGAATTTTTATTATTGCAGTCAGAAAGAAATATATTTTGACAATTTGAAAACAGTCGATTGCATTTCGTACCACATGAAACAGGGAATTGACAATACTGATGTTAATCATATTTTAACAATTTTTATCGCGTATTCAGGTTTACTCATCAATTTACGTAGTAAACGTGAAGAGATAAAATAATCGAAAACAGTGATAAATGTCTATTTCGAGGAAATAAAGGAGAGAGAGGGAGAAAATAAATGAATGGAAATTGCAGAAAGGTCAAGTACAAACGGCCTAGATGATGTGATAAAGGGCAATTAAATATGTAAAAACATGATGAAAAAGTTTAGGTCGCGTTGATTGTTCTACGATCTTCGTGAGAAACCGAATGGTTTGGACGAGTTTCAAGAGGTATTTCTGCCAGACAGTTTAATGCGACGACACACTAATCATGATTGCTTCTCGAGATATACTCAAAAGGACGATTGCATAAAATATAATCTCACAGGATAAACGTAAGAGGATAGAATAATCCAAGATATTGATTGGTATTTACCCAATGAAAGAAAAGAAAGTAATAAATGAATCACATAAAAATGTCAAATATACTTATATGTCAATGTTTGAGCATGTATTTGTTCCTTGAAGTACGTTTGTAGGATTTAATATATAAAATATGATTCTACAGATAAAACGTGCAAAGAAGTAGTATGTGTGTCAATTTTGTCTGTGTGAGAAAATAGAAAATAAATAAAACGTGTATTTAGATTGATCAAGAATAAACGACGATGAAAAATTCTTCAATTCTTCAAAGTTAATTTCTTTAAAAATTAAAACGCGTGTATTAAAATATAAATTTACTTCTTATAATTCCAGCAACTTTCTAATTTAGTTTATTTATTTATTTTCATAAAATTTATTTTATTATTACAGTGGTCATTTTGTATTGCAATTATTTTATTCGTGTTACCGTATTTTCTAAAAATATTTGGAATAAATATATTCTCTTCTAATAAAAATAATTACGTAAAATTATTATGCACAAATTGATTTGTATATTTGATTACTACTAAAAATAACCGAATTCAGGTTTTACCATCAGAGAACAACGATTGGAAAGCAAAAATAAAATAATTTGAAATTTCGAATTGCGACGACGTCGAATTTGCATTTTAACGATTTACTATATTTTAATTCCATTGGGATAAAGCGTTCTCCTTTCTTTGCAAATATTTCGACGCACGCGTCCTATTAATGTCATGATTTTTTATTCTAGACCATGATTAAGCTGTCACAAACGCACAAAGCTCGAGTCAAAGTAAAAATTTCGAGTTCAGTTGCTGACAACGTTCTGCATACTAAACCAGGTCACTTGCGATATGATGGATTGGTGTTGCAACGTAGAAAAACTGACCAACAGAAAAACATTTCCATCGTTTTTCGACATGCACATCATTTCTTCTATATCCCTTTATATTTCATTTATGCATAAATTCTGACCAGCTTAGAGAAATAAAGGAAATTCGACTTCGATTTTGATATTTCAACCATCGTTATTAAAAGCTATGACTACTATATTCGTTGTGAAGTACGAAATTATGGCGACAAAAATTTATTTTCATTTTTAAGGGACTCTCGAATCCCTTTGCGTAACTCAAATATTTGGCAAAAAGATTAATTAACGTGTTACAGATACAGTGCGTGACGAAATGACATAATTTTCAGTATTTCTCGAGTAAATTCAAAGAAATATCATATTTTGCAGCCAAAAGAAATCATGTGATTATGAATTAAAATTGATTTTACAGGGAAGGATTGGTACTGTATGATGCAAAATTTGCCAAAAATAAATGGAAAATGACTACTATCTCAGAAATATTGTCATGAATGCAGCAGAAGTCGATATTTTTGGTTCATTTGTCTCCTAAATTTAACATGACAATTATTCTCACGGTCAGACTCAGGTCCAACATGCAAAAATACGTAAGTAAACTTTCCTATTTTCACACAACGAAACCTCATTGATAGGTTCTTTTTTCTTTTTCCTAACTCTGCTAATATTTGTCTGTATTTTTCACGCAACCAGGTCATGTTTGTAGTATAAAATGTAAACTACGGTTAACCTTCTATTGTATATTATTATAAAACTTGATATAGAGATTTTTTATATTTTATACATATATACATATGAACTGTACATCTATATATTTATATACTCCTGTCCTACAATTTATACATAAATATTTATATAATTTATACTTGTATACTTATATTCTGTACTTCATACTGTATATTTATAAATTTTATAATTTGCACTCATATATTTTATATCTCATACTTACATGCTTATTCAGATACACACTTTACATGAAATATTATTTATACTTCATAATACACTTTATATTTTATACTCTACGGTGTATAATGTACAATTTATGACTGCATTAGCACAAAGCAATGTTAAAAATATAATGCACCATCATTTTGCCAGAACACTGTCCAAAGTGTTTTCGATTAAATAAAAAATGCAGTATATGAAATTTTACATTGAAAATTATGGCAGAAGAGTGATATTAACATTTTTTCTTACGCAGCTTTGGTATAAATCGCTGTCGAGGATCCATCAAATGCAAATGTTTATTTACAGTTTCATTTGCCTGTGGATCTAGCAGATATCGTTATAAACTCGAATCGCGAGTTTGCGTTCGTTAAATCAGATAATGAAGGATGGACAATGAAAAAAAGTTTTTTCCATGCTAACGCAAAAATCGCTGGAAATGGTCCCCATTTCCCCACTAAAGTACATAATTGCGCAGCCAGCTCGTGCGACTACTCTCCAAAGTATTCTGTATTTTCAAATATTCAAACGCAAGAATAATTTTCAGCTTCAGCTGCGCTCCACTTTTAACTTCGTTATTGTACACAAGGAATTTAATGTCATTTCGTAAATATAGTTGTACGGCTTTGGAGAACGCGATGGCCTAGTTGCGACGAAAAATATTAAATGCCTTTGAATTTAGGGACGAATATTTCTTTCCACTTTACATTCTTTTTTTCTTTCGACAATGTGGATGATTTGTTTCGTCGAAAAATGCGGATAACGTCGCTACGTCGATGTTATCCACAGCTTATTTAAGTTTCCGAAGAACTTTCTAAAGTCTCAACTTGCCGAAATTATTTGAGGATGTGCTCCGTCGAGATGGAGCCACCTAGTTCCTCAACGAAGTAGGGGATCATAGCGTTTTAGGAAATAGATTAAAGAGTTTTTAAATAACCGATATCTCCGGTGTGTAGTAAGGGTTTAATAACTTGGCGACGGATTTTCATTTATCGAGCCAAGTTTCGTTGCTCGTGTACCATCAGGAGGCTATGGGCAGAATAGAAGCTAACGCTTGCAAGTATGAAACACTTTAACGCTACAAATACCAATACAGTCGAAAAGAATTGGTCTCGGAATTTTTTTTCGTGTAATTACTAGAAATATGTACTTGTTTTTAAAAAATTTACGATGATACGTATTGAGATAGATTTGTTGTAATTAATGTATTTACGTGTCTTCGTTGGTTTAGGTGACCATTAAAAGTCGGCAGTTTTAGTGTTAATGCGATAATATTGCGACAGGGAAATAATATGAAAGCATAGGATTATGTTGATTTAAAATTAAAAGTTATTTCTCGAGTTTTAATTCGATAAAATGTAGAGTGATATAAATATAAATATAAATATAAAGAA
>NIJG01000351.1:84170-124167 GCA_002201625.1 Euglossa dilemma
GTATTTCATCACACTTTCCAGAATATTAAGAATTTTCATATAAATCCAAGAATCCCAGAGTTCTCCATTGTTTCACGATAATTATATTAACGTAATTAATTCTATTCATCGTCGGTCACAATTAATATATCATGCATCGTAGTTTTCAAATGATTTTATAAATAGCATCGTAATTGTTTCATTCGAATTTAATTTCGCGCATATTTTTAATGATACGATTCTTATGTTTACAACGAACGAAATAACTGGGTAAATCTACATATCGCTTTTATGTTCGAAGTTGGAAATAAAATACGAGGGCAGATTCAATTAAAAATATTATGATTTCGATAATTAATATCAACGAATAATAACATTTTTCAGTATTCCTAAAATTTTAATTACGATATTTCAACTTTTAATTACCAATAATTTTATACAACCGCTAGAACATTCGGTTTTCGATAGTCCAGTCTAACAATTAACCTTATAGAAGAGTGCTCTAAAATGATGAAGCTAATAAACTAGTCAGTAAATCAGTACTCAATTTTCAATTAAGCATAACAGGCTCCAAGATAAATCTCAAATAAACGACTTGATAGACTGATCCACAGCAAATGCGTTAAAAGCTACTTGTAACAAATTAAAAAAAAAAAAAAAACGAATTGAAATAAAAATAATTCATAGTATTAAGGAGTATTCGCTTACTTGGTTAAAGTTTCGAACTCGTAAATCAATTACACGAACTTTCCATGTCGTACGTCATTTCGTGTCTATTCATGGGACACGCGAGTACAAAACTGGTGATAAAATTATAAATAAGCACGATGGGTTGATACGTTATCAGAATTACGAGTGCATTGTGTAAAGTATGGCTGTTATGACCACCTGTTATAGAAGCGGTTAGAATTCAAATATGAGTGTACGATTGGGACAGGTGTCTGGTGTTTTCGACAGGTAGGTCAACGAGGCCAATTGCACCTCATTTTAGAACCACCGTTGAAGAAGCCAATCATAGGAACAAGGGTGAGACAGAATGGACACTCGAATTAGTTCAGAGAATTGAGTATTTGGAAAATGGATGCAGAATATTAGGATTTAACCTCGAATGCTGGGAAATATTGAAGGAGAGAATTGAAGTTGAGTCTAAGTATTAACTAGTATAAAATTTGAAAATTTTGCAATTAAATGTCGAAATATTAAATAATATCAAAATAGAAAATTTAATATTTAATATTAGAAAATTTTTAAGTAAGGTATTAAAAGTAGAATATCAGAAAGTGTCGGAATTAGCATAATCTAAACTCAACATTGTAGCGCGAGGTATTAATAGTGAAATTTAAAGTAGTTTGATACACGTTGTTTGTGACAAATGAATTATGTGTTTGAGTTCGTATTATCTTGCAGCCCTTATCGAAGGATTAAACAGAATGCAGCCCTTGCACTCTGACTAATTACACCAAGAATCTTTCGAATACCTACACATTTTCCCAATTATTCAGGCCTATCGCTTGGACTCGGAATCTTCCGAGTTAAACGATATGGCAACGAGTTAAATAAACAATTTTTGTTATTAAAAGAGTCCTCGTTTCCTTCAACCACTCTGTTTTTAACAAATCATCTTCATCTTAACATCGTACCACAATAAATTCCAGATTTTTCGCTCACACGTTCAAAAGCACACGTTTGTGCTATCGCTCTTCCTCGTATTCATGCATTTTAAAAAAAGAAATTCAGAAAAACAAGTAAAACCCGTGTTCGTGATTCTATTATATGCCGAACACGCAACGCAATCAAGGGAACGGCGAAGGAAATCGAGTAAATCCGGAGTCGTATTGAGGCAAACAAACGAACAGGCCCGTGAACAGCATCGCGGAAGTCGGATGGCGCGACGGCGATTACTTTCTCTGGTGTATTTAGCGGCGAGTCACGGAAGTGAGCGATCTCGCGCGGAGCAATTCATAGACGGCGTAGGAGTCGCGACAATTCTGCAAGGAATTCCGCCGGTTATCGAGACAATCGTGTATCTCTGCCATCAATCTACGTGGCCGCGAGCGACGCGTATCTGAATGCTTGCCCGGCCACGAACAGTGGCGCCTAATGGCGCGCTCATTGACGTACAGTTGCCGGTGACTCCGCGGGCACCAGGGGGAGGAGGAATGACAATACGTACGATGATTAGATCGGCGTCGTTCTCACGGCAAATGACGCGAAACGTCGCCGCAAACACTGTCGTCGCGAAGAAGGAACGCCTGTGACACGTCATTGCGCTCGTAAGCAGCTTTCACGGGACCCTTCTCGAGCTTTGCGTGCTCGAGTGCGTGTAAACCCGGCCGTCAAAAGGAGTTGATTATTATTAGAGATATGTAGATTTACATCTAGCTGGAAGACCCAGAGTTTTTCCATTTCTCCGTGGGTACAGGTGTCGGGGTGCAGATGAATACGAGAACTCGATGACTCTGCGTATGGTGCACGTAGGTACGAACCGGTTAGGATGTGTTTAGAAACGTGTTTTGGAGTGTGGATCTTCTGGAGACTATTTTGTGGGTCATTTTGGTACTGCGCGTAGCAAGTGGTAGAAACATGAATGTGTTGTAATTATTCTGTATGTATTGGGTTACTCGGAAAGTCATTTCGTTCCTTTTTCTGGTGAAAATGAAACACGATTTTTGTAGACTGACGTTTCACGTGATCATGAACAGTCGAATCACACTCAACATAGGGTTAACGTACTATGATTAAATTCCATTAACTTTGTACACCGAAATTGCACCAGATAGTAACAAAAAAATATAAACAGAGAAACACTGCGTTGTAGATAGTACAGTCGAGAGTAAATTGAAGTTAGTTAAACGATAGTTGTAAGAGTTAGTAGCAGAGTCGTTAATTGTAACGAGTTGTAAACAGTGAGTTGCGAACCGAGTTGTAAAAGCAAAATCCAAACACAGAGATAATTCGAATCTGTATCACTCATGCGTTTTTATAATTTATCTAATAAATCACCACCTATTAATTCCACCACAACATAACCATAAAAATGTAATCAAATTTTCATGATATTAAAATAATTATTAAAAATTACTAATATGCATAACCACTCGAGCCGTGGAATACCCGGAACACGTATCCGCGTGGATCGAACGTTTCACTAACGCGATGAGACCGAAATCCAGGAGCAAGACCTTATAAACACACGGGCACATAACGATGAAACCGAAACGATCGTGACAATGAATTCGGCCGTAGCACGAGTTCCCTTACTCAGCTCGTATTACGGTTACGAGCTCATATTTAATTCGAATTGGCCCAGCGTTTTCTCCGGTGTATCGAGCATCCAGTTCCACTAACGGCAGCGAAATTCCAGCGGACTCCACCGTTAAACTTTCGCGCCGCTTTTGCCACGGATTCTGCTTCACTTTCACCGGCCACGTGAGGCCGCTAGTGCATCAATGGCGTCGCTCTGGGTCCGTGAATACTTATGCCCGAGATCGATGTGCAGCATCCCCCGAGCAACGGTGCTCCATTATTTCTAGGTTAAAGCTAGTTTACCCAGCAGCCGTGAACAAACTTCCTCTTTTCCATCTTCTTTTTAATTTCTCCACGCGCCGTACCCTAACGGCGTGTGTTTCTGTTTACCAGCCATCCCTCCTCGCCTCTCGTATCTGCCGAATTTAGAAGGCGAAAATGTCTTCGAGACCCAGATGCAAATCGAGGATCAACGCGGAAGTTTGAGATAATTTTGGAATTTTATTTAGAATTATTGGTTAGTCGAATATGGTATACCTACGAGCACCGATTATAAAGGAGATTATAGAGAATAAAGGGAAAAGGAAGTACCAGGGTGAATATTTAACACTAGATTAACGAGACTCGTCAATTTGACGGGTGAGTTATATTAAGTCTGTTAATATCGTAATTATATTAAATTATACTCATCTATATAAAAAAAAAAAAAAGTACGTGGTTTTCTTTACCCGTAAATTTGTCGGGTTTCGTAGAAACAGTGTTGCGATGTAACAAAGAAGGTTTAATGTGTCTCGTCGTCCTTCTTACGGATTAAATTGCAATTATTGGAAATTGGCACTGAAGGATTATAACAATCAGACCCAACAAACTGACCCAAAACAATAGCGATAGGCAACTCGGGTGCTTTCTTTCTACTTCTTCAGAAAGCATCCTCCCGACACATCCATCTTCCAATCAGAAAACTCTATCTTTCTACTAACAAACCAATCACAACATACTCGAACCGAACTCCAACAAACAACAACCATCTCAATAGATCTCAATCGACTATCAAACAGAACACATCAGAATTCAATCGAATATCAGAGAGAACACTTCAAAACGAATTCGACACACAGACAAATCGCATCAGAACGCATCGTCAAAATAAGTAAAGTGTAAAACACCTGACCAGCTCAACGTCTCGAATTTCAAACGCTGACATAACGCGAAACTATACAATAAATTGGAATATAAAAAGCGCCTGTAAACCTAGTCAGAGTCCTGTTTGAATATAAGAACCAGTTAGAGTCGCAGCAGCAATGCCGATGAAATAATTGAGAGGTATAGTCCACGCGGGAAATATAGCGCGCTCGTAAAATCAGTCGAGTCTAAAAGTGTGGCAGCGGCCGCGATATAGCTAGGTCGTAAAATTGGCCAAGCCTTAGGATAAACATACTCGCAATCAGTGGTAGGGACGAATGATTAATAGCGATACGATGACACACTCGAAGTTGAGAATTATAATGTATTATCGATATTATCAGCTATGCCTGCCTTTGATCATGGGTCAAAGGAATACAGAATCGATTCGGTTTTCATTTATAAAAAGAGTCCTCGCTGCCTTGGACAAGCTACAGGATTATACTCAGATTCATTTTCTGGTCACAGGTACCCTTTACGCAAATTTAATTAAAAAATTTCATAAAACTGATACCATGGTGTCCAAGGAACCCGTGAAAATGAAGAAAAAGTGTAATTAATTTCGATAATGTAGTACTATGTACTATTAAACATCGGAATCTGTAAAATTTACATCTATCTCTATATCTATCGATTTTTTTATCTCAGTATACCAATATCCTTAACAAAAATAAAATCTGAAATTCAATTTTTGTGTCTTGATATCAAAAGTGTAAATAATATACTATCATACGTTTACGAATAATCGGACTTCGATTTTAACACTGAACCTATCACGGTCAAATAACCGATAAAAGGAAAAGACGTAAAAGCCTTAAAAAATAGATTAAAAAATAGAGACATTGAGAAAATGACTAAGTATATTGAAAAAAAAATCACGAGGACGAGTGATTGAAATGGTAACGTTGAACGCGGAATTTTTAATGAAAGTTTGGAAAACAGTGATTCAGATCATGGTAGGTTTAGCGTTAATGTGCTTTTGCAAAACGATAATTGAAGTATCCCTTTTGATGTATGCAAAATATTAGGTAAAGTTACTGAATAGTTTTTAAGATATAAATAATTATACCACTCCACCACCGCGATCTTAAAGCACAGTGTTTCATCATCGTGTAATTCCAACTATTTACATCTTGTAAACTGTCAAGTATCCATACCTAATATTTTGCATACATTAAAAGGGACACCTCAACTACCATTCTGCAAAAGCATATTAAAATCGAATTCGGGCAGTTCGCGTCCTTCCTTCGTAAGTGAAAAAGTTCGTAAAGAAGAAAGCGAGAGAAAGTGAGTGGACAGAACAAAAACCAAATCCATTCGGGAAACGTTCATCGATAGATTTGCAATATTATTCGCGATCGAAGGAATGAGGATAGTTTTTAAAGACAATTAGGGAAATTAGGGGACAATCTTTCCGAGAAAGTATTGTACGAAGTTTGGTAAAGAATAAGTTGAAAAATGTCGTGAAGAGATTCGTGTAGAATTTCATCTTTTATTTTTATATATTGTAGTATAGTATATTTTCCACCACGCACACGAGGCCTTACGAAGGCCCAGGTCAATTCGATGCGTCAGGCCCTTGGCACGACCGCATCTGGCGGGAAATAAATATAAAAAGAGGAACAGAAAATTGTAGCCAGGAAAGTTAAAAGTTGAGTCGAAGGAAGTTGAGAGTTCAGTTGTAGAGTCGAGTTGAGTTGAAGTCAGTTGACAGTTAATGAAGAGTTGATTGGTGAAAGTTGCAAATGGTTAGTCAATAAAATCGTTTTAAAGAATTGTAAACAGTGAATTGTCAAAATAATCGTAATTCGTATCTCTAACCGTCACACGTACATTCTTACAATTTATTTAATAAATCACCGCCTATATACCATTATTTAACCAAAAGCTTTCTTTGTCCAAACCTCGTATTTAAATAATAATATATCTAGATCCTATATATTTTTCGAAGCTTATCCGGGATTGAATATTACAATAACAGATTTCCCTATTACACGTCTCTCGAAGAATTACAGGAAAAATACGTATCAACGGATTTATCGTACATGATAACCAACGCGTGGGTCTGAAGAAAGGCAAATAGAACTGGCGACCAGCTAAGCTACGAGATCTCGTAAGTAACTGTTAATATAATACTATGATAGACGAGGTACTTTGGTCCTTGATATCGAATAGATTGAAATTACTGGATTATCCGTGAAAAAAGTCAATGCAAGCCCATGCTACGACATGTCTGATTACAGTATTTCCAGGTTTGCGTAACGAACGTTTACCGGTGGTTTAAACACATTTTACTCGCATTTTAAGTAATCACAGACTGCTGGTAGTGTGCAAAAAGAGGGGTTAGAGTGTTCCTCCAAAAATTACAATTATTAGGCCGCTTAAACGCGAAACACGAGAAGCAAATTCAATCACACGACCGGCCCGCAGAGTTAACAGGAAGTGGAGATAAGTCTGTCGGTTAATAAAACTTCCTACTTGATTATTACGTGCAACGGCGTGCATCAGAAGGAGAGATTTATGCTAATCTGATAGGAATATAATATGAGGATATTGTATCGAATATCATAGAAATTAGCCAAAGCTCTGTGATAGAGATAAGCATGTAACAGTATCCTTTTAGCAGCTTTTTGTTTCGAATAGCCCGAAATTAAGGTAAATTATAAAGCGAAAAGAGAGGCCGTTGGCATTACTTTAGGTGCATCAGTCGCGTTACTTTTATCGATTTATGGCGGCTCAGGGTCCCTGCAACTTCACAGATAAGGGGATACGTGCACCCGTGGTGCACATGTTGATGAATTTACGGTGTCTATTAAGTATTAATACGGGCGAGTCTTCACGAACGAGCACGAACTATGTCGAAGAGAAATAGCTATTTGTCTATACTCGGAGGTTTTAAGACGATTAGACACACGTGTGGGTGGCTGCTAGGATTTCAGCAGGACTGTAACAACTGTTCGTACAGATGTGAAGCTGCTTTGTCGCACTATTTCAAGATTAAGGCGCTGTGTCTGATTAGATATTCGCATTTCCTTTGTTAATGTTTACTCTAGGTTGAATTATTATCCTTTAATTGTACCTTGACTTAGCCAGACGATAGATACCTGGCTATTTATCGTTTAACATGATCAGATGTTTGATATCGAGTTAAGCAGAACTGACTTTGAAAATTTGTCAAATGAGTCAATATTAATAGTTTCAGCTTCTTTGCGAAGTTAATTAATCGTGCATCCCAAAATATACAACAGCTTTTGGCAAAACTAATATTAATACGTATATTATTAGGCATGTATTGTTATTTGAATTTTATTTAAATAATTTCTGAAGAACGCATAATGCAAATAATTAATTCTAAGAGAGCAATATATATTTCATCACATCTTTTCACTGAAAATTTTCCTTAGTCAATTACTATGACATTAAATACATCAATTGATTAAATTCCGATATAAATTTCTCGACAATGGAAATTTTATTCATTTTTAATTTAAGCATCGAATTTCTTATGTTCGTAAAATCTAGAAATTATAATTATATCGTATAATATGAGTCACAATTTATCTGTGTAATATCCAATTAATTTTACCTCTCTACAACGCTGTAATCAGTGGCTTTCCTTACTAATTGAATAAATAATTATTTTCTTGAAATCAACGTGTAGTACGAATATACTAGTTAGGAATTTAGTCTCTACTCACAGGATTACGTAGTGTCTCGGTCCTTGTATACCTCCCTTACAAACTACTACATAGTCCTTTCACTATTCACCGCCACCATTCATACACCTAGTCAGAGTAGAAGTAGGTTAGTAATTTAAATTAAGAAATGACTGTTCAGCGGGAGAAACAGCTTCGTTAAAGGCACAGAGAGACAATTTCGAGATTTTAATTGATCATGAAAAAGAAATACAAGCAGAACTTTCTACGGTATTACTGCTATTGAATTAATTCACTTAAAATATCACCTATTAAAAATTTAATTAACTATAATTAACTAATAACTCGATTAAGAAAATTATAAAATCTCAATTTACTATGATTCGTAACTATCGATTCTACCATATTCATTTATAAAAGCACTTTTAAACTTCCTACATTCTAACCAATTATTCTTTACCAAATTAGACATCCGAAAATAAAATAATGTTCGAAACAATAGCTCGCAAGCTTCGAATTAAAAGACGAAAGAAATAAATTAAAAAGATACGTATGTAGAAAGATGCAGAAATGCAAGTTACGTAAGATGCGCAACGACCCGGCTAAAAGATTCAAACCGACGCCAGTGACCGCACTAAAAACGGACTATGTGTACTTGATGGAGAGGTTTTATCGAAAACTGATCATCGATAGGAAAATATAACGACGAGAAAGGAAAATGGGAATTGTTAAGGCAGAAATTGGAGGGAAATATGAAGCAACGAGGGTGGAAGAGAAGGCAGGACGAGGCCGGGCTGACATGTATATCCGTACCAGCTGCCGGCTCCTGGCACGGTGGGACCAGGAATGGGAAAAACAGATAAAGAGCTCACCAGTGCTTGCCTTTCGAAGATACGACGAAGATAAATGACATAATATCGTGCCGGACCGGCCGATCATTGCCCTAGAAACGAAATCGAGTTAGGCGAAAAGAGTGCTACGGGGCAATTGATCTCTGACGATGCTTCGTTACGCTGGGCGACAATGAAATCCGTCTGATACTCATCAGGGAATGCCAGGGAGATTGGTTTCCTGGCTGCTTCGGAACGGCCGGTACCCGTACAAGTGTACCTACACACGCGTCCACACGTTCGGCCAATATAATGTAATCTTTTTCGCCTGACGTGTTTACCGTTCCTCCTGCCGGCCTGAATTTTCATTAGTCGCCCCTTGGTATCGACTAACAGCCGTGTTTAATTCCTTGGTGATATCGATTCCTTACAGTTACCCGTGAAACCCCGATAGAGGTTGCCTGAAATTCGCGTCACTCGAGCAAGCCGAGCTCACGAACCAGACCCAACGCTAGGATAAGGAAGCTCGTGTACCACGTTGCGCCGTGATGATTAGGCCACAGCCGTATTTCATCCAACAGTGCAATAATAATCGATCCAAGAAATTTATGAATACATCAACTAATTGCCGTTGTTGCCTTTACGACATCTGTAAATATTTACTCGGCACGGTCGTAAACCGACGCCGTAAATCGTCGAGCAGCCTAGCTACCGCCAGTTTTAGCATTATCGGCAGCTCGCTTATTAGAGGACCCGCGGCTCGAATAAGAGAGCAACGTGTGTTAAAGGCGATTCCCATATTTAGGTGTCCGCTAGTATATTATATCTGTACAATTAGGGAAGACCCAATAATACCGGTGTGGTCCGGCATGCTCGATTAATACCTAACCTAATATTAACCGTTGATCGCGACTTCTACCTGGCAATCAGTGGCCCTTCTTCGAGGATCGGGCCGAGGAAGTGGCCACGTTTAGAATCTCCGTTCGCCCTTCCCAGCCAAGTCTCGCAATTTGTTACGTTCGTCCTTGCTGCTTGTACACATCGATGCAGTTGCTGGGTATTACAATTAGTCCACTCGTTAGGTGTTCCCTGACGTTTGACTTGGCAATTAGTTCATGCACGACGTTGCATCCCGTTGTTTTAGGTATTCCTATTTTGCTGCCCGGTCTACAGGGCTTCCTGTCACAGGGAATCTACTTTGTAGCAATCTTCAAATTGCTGTTTGCATTTCTCTATTTATCGCGGAGTTAATACGCGCGCAAAGGCATCTAATTTACCTCTTCCGTTGATTTTACTTCTACGTATCCGAGCACCTTCTGTTTTCCTTCAGATTCAGGCGATGCTACAGAATACAGGCGCGTAGATGGAAATATTCGAATGTTTATCTTCGCTGATCGTGACTTAGACTGTCTCGAAATTCGGTACACGAGTGAAATTGGAAAATAATTCGATATTTATATCCGTAGATATTTTTACGTGACAGATAATGTAATACTTTTTACAGAGATACGATAAGTCAAATTATCACCTTTTCAAAACAGTTCTTAATTTTATCGTGTAACGCGATATGTAAAATATTTGCAGAAATTTATCATGCGTTATATAATCACATGCTAATTAGTATTAACTGCTGCATACGAAATGACTAAGAATTACGAATGACCAATACGTTATTCGACAAATATCGAATATTATTAATAATAATACCAACGTTAAAACGATAGGCGACGTTTACGGTATATTTATTGCAAACACGTACTGTCGAATGCAGAAGTATAAAACGTTATGAAGTACTATATCGATGAATCTAACAATAAGACGGTATTCCATCGAGTACACTAGCGCCACCATGGTTCGTATCTCCAATAAACGTAGTATAGTTTAAGATTCGTGTTATATTTCTCTTGTTAAGCGTAGCAATTGTATTTATTCTATTCGAGTCGGTATTTGTAGTCGGTATGATTAATTTTCATTCTTTGTTTGTCGGTAATTTTCATTGTTTAAGATTGGACTGTTTGCATAAATCATTCCCTTAAACAGATTCATAGGGCTATGTAGTGAAACATTATTAGCCATTCGTTATAATTGTACTAGCCATATTCGCGATTATCAATAGCATCACTCGCTTCCTTATTGTTATAATACCCATATCTCTTTATTACACCGACTTCCTTATTATCGTAATATATACTTTAACCTTAACCAACTTATAAGCGACTTATCCAAAATGAAAGATTGTGACTAATCTGCCATCGCCACTATTTCATTTCATATTACTGCAGCCCGCACTAAACAGATCATTTTATCATTTCCACTTTATGCGAACGGTATTTATGAATGTGCAGTAAATATGCAGAACTACAGCCCTGGGCAATGATAACGGTACGAGTTCAAAGTAAATCTCGTGATAACGTCGCTTCGAAAGATCAAGACGTGGAAATTATTTGCTTTATATATCCAGGGGGCTCGTTTCGTCTCGTAATACCAACATGCGTCGACAGTTGTCTATTAGACCGATTTCCCAATCCGTTTTAATAACTCTGCTTGGATATTAAGCATCGCTGGCTGATTTATCGCTTTCGGTAGTGGGTCCGATTGGCAATCCGCGTCTCCGAATACGCGCGTAATTCGTCATAGTTCCCTAACTAGGGGGCGTTACTCTTTTCAACACTTCACGGCCAGGTTGTTAGCCATCCTTCACCTCGGGGCCTAACGACGTGACGTCAGGCCGGCTGAAACCGAAACAATAATACTTCCTGTTACGCGGAAGAGGAGATATCTCAGACAAGGGCTACCAGCTCATAAACGCGTAACGTTTCACGCCTAAAAAGCGGCGAGGTGTCCCGTCATCGAGGCTATGGGTACCATCGTCAAGAAGCGCTGAAGGTGCGACCGTGGTGGAAAAGCACGAAATACTTGGAAAAAGCCATGAAATATACTAATCGAACTACTTCCTTAGGGGTCCAGTTATACCCTCTAACTATCGCGGCGAGCGATCCTCTCGTAAAGTACAAGACAAAATCGCCATAAATGCGTGCGTGACTGAAATATGGCGCAGTAATGTTTATGAGATGCTGTTACTTGTCAGTTACCGCTGAAAAGAATAATAACCCGCGCTGTTACCACGCCTCGCTACGCACTTATTTATTAATAACAAGTTACACAAATCAAGGTATCGCTGCCTCGTGGCGGAATGATAGCCTTTATTCCGCTTCTCCTCGCGCACACGTGGGAAAACCATTGTGCCATGAACACTTCCTTCCATTTTCCGCATTCTGGATGCTCGGGTTTAACGACGTTTCAGATTATTTTGCTTATCTGTTAGGGCGAACACGTCTTTGGCTGCGATTCTCGATCGATGGGATTTTTCTTGACGGGGAACTAGTTGGCAACCGAGGAGGAAGCGAGTTGGCTGCGTTTAAACCAGTCGGGTTAAATTTGAAATGTAAATAACGGTGTAATCTATTTTAGACACTTAATTAGCGTGTAGAAAGGATCTACATCGAATGGAAGCGTGAATGTTTACGTTTTGAATTCTGGCTTTTATTGTTGCCATGTGTTCTTATGGGATTAGGGAAGTTCAGGGTAATTGCCAGGTGAAGAAATGAGATTTTAATTGGTTTTAATCCCCTTTGTGATAAATTTATTCTTCGCTTTGAATATTCGCGATTAATTTTTGACTTAGTGTTTAATTGGATAATTAAGTGTAATGTAAGTGTATGTAAATCCTGGATCAAACAGTATAATTTTATAATATTAACATAGCATATTTTAATCTTATAACCTTAATAATGTAAACGATATCAGTAACATCGGTGTTGTAATACTTCGCGACATAAATATTTAATTTTTACAATATTAATATTAATACGATTTTTTGAATAAAATGTTCTTATGAAAAATTTATCATTCATTTCGATTATTCGCAATTTATTTTTAGTTTGACGAAATTTACACAATTGAGACTAATGCATATATAACGAACGACTTGATTAATTTATTTCAATTCTTTTCACCGTGAATTTGGTGCTATTGTTTACCGCTCGTGATTAAGGTTTGGTTTAATGAAGTTTACATTACATATAAGTACCTGAAAGGTATATAAATTATTAATAGCACAATGTACAAATAATTCTCAGAAAAAACTGCAGAAATATTAAAATTATACTTCTCTAAAAATAACATCAAATTTAAATAAATTATGCCCAGATAACCTTTAATTTTTTATAGATATTTGTTAACACTTGCTCGTAAATAGACATTCATTTTCACTTCCCATTTTATGTCGTAGAAACATTTTATAGAACAGGCGTATTTTTATTCCACGATATTGTTTATCTCGCTAATTTGCCTAAATTTAACCATACAATTACCGTGTCGAAACATTTAACAAAAGGGACGGGAGAAATATTATATTATAAAGCCAATTTATTACACAATTTATCGATATTATTCTATGAATTTACATGTTACCCAATGACGATGCAGCTGACACTGCAGGTCAAATTTACGGTAATTTAACTTCGTTTACTTTCACGGTAATACACAGATTAACCGAATTTTATGCGAATGGAAATTCAGATATTTTACAGGGCTGTGAGAGCAAGTTTAAAAGATCTGATATCTCTGTCAACGATTTATGTCAAAGCTTATTTCAAAGTTTATTTAACCTTTACAGCAAAAGTTAAATACAATTATCAGTTTTCAGAAGCGATAACGCTTCTGAATCATGCAACAATCATGCACCGATATAAAACTGCTTAAAAACCATCTGAGGTCCTATTAAACTATTAAACTGAAAAAGTTCCTAATGTCGTCGTGTAATTTTATTACACATTATATTACACGTTATATTACTAACATTCCATTCAAGAAAAAAAAAATTATCTCAACCTCGACTCTAATCATTTCATGTTTCATTTCATAATGATTTTTTTTCTCAACAAAATAACGAGAATTTACTAACACGAGAATTTACAAAATCTTTTCTAAAAGTATACGTAAATGTCCTGTATAACAGAAAATTAACCTTAACTACATTTTCACATGCTGCACTATAATTAATTGTAATATACTTAAAAGTTTGTTCGTGTACCTCATCCATAGTAACAGAGACTGTCCCCATTTTCAGAGCAAAAAAGCTTTCAGTTACAAGGGTGGCAAGGTAGATGGTTAAGGTTCTTTAAATCATACCAGCTACATGTTTGATACATCATGCAACTTTCCCTACCCACGCCTCGAATATTTTACCGTATCGTGACAATTTATAATCAGATGTGGCTTTTAAGCTTTCCACAGTTACGTCCCCCTCATATTTTAGTTAACCCTTCTGATATGGAGAACTATATTCAGTCACTTTATTTTTATTACCACTGCTTGCGGGAAAGGCAGGTTAAAAGATAGGGTTATATCCAACGAAAATGACTTGATACGAAAGAATATCAGCTTTAATGAAAATAATGAAGCTGTCACTTTATTTATTATATTAGATTGTGAGAAAAAAAATCCATTTAAAATTATAAAAATAATGGATTTTTTCCCAATCTAATATAAACATGGAATTTATTTCAACAATTTAGCGATTCAATATAAATTTACACTAGAATTATTTTCTGCATATTCGACAAATAATTTTTTATATATTTTCATTACGTTTATCTACTATAATTCTACATGAAAGGGTCAGAATCATATACACATGAATTATAAACAGATAAATAAATATTATACGATATAAGATAATTTTATATGTTAGAACTCTACTGTAATAAATTATTATATCGTATTAAACATTTTGAATCATTTTTTGAAGCAGGAGGAAACGTTGTCACGTCTTCGCAGGATTAATATTTATTCCCCAAAGGACATATATCGAACGATCGAAAAGGTTTCCTTTGCGTGGGAAAAAGTCAGAATCAGGTATTTTATTTCTCGACTTTAACAACTCATCGCATCTCGAGACCACGAGATGTGCATAGGGCGCATACGACTAGCATCTTGATTCCCTTGGTGGAGAAGGCGAAGTGGAGAAAGCTAGTTTCACTAGCAAGTAAAGCTTGTATAGCTCTACTCTAAATATAGCTCGCATAAAACAGAGAATAAGAGATCATGCCTGTTCCCTATTCTGTTCAATTGCAAATTACTCTCGAATTAAACACTATAATTGAACCATGATTGTGGAATATAATTTCAGCTGCAAAAAATGTATAGTACTTACCCATATTAGATTGTCATAATTATAGATCGAGAGAAAAATTCTATCGTTCAAATAAACTAGGAAATAAACTTGAAAAATGTCGTACAAAACCAAGTCTTAAAATTCCAATTTAATTTCGATCGTTACCTCTTTTACTCCTAAATACATGATAATTGCGACAGATATCTGCCATTTTGATATGTGTCTTCGTGAATAAATTTATAAAAAAAATTGAGTTCACGTTTAATAAACACCAAATTGGTTCAATTGGAAAATAAACGACTGTAAAAATTCACGTTCATGGAGACTTTACTAAAGTATTCGATCCTCGTGTAATATCGGGTTAGCTAAAAAGCAATTTAGGTGATTCTCGTATATTTAATATAAAATTTGTATCTAGTATCATATGATACATTTACTCTTCCGTCTAATTCGCTTATACAGGGTGATTCAGAAGTAACTGAACCTAGTCGCTGGATCACTAATATCAGCCATTAATCGGTAACAATATTTTCAAAGAGTCTTCTGAAAGAAGAGAAAGGAGACTCGAAACCTCCTACATTACCCTTAATTTTTGTTTCACTCCGCATAAATTTGTCATTAACCAAGAACTGGAGTATCGCAACTCGCAAACCACTCTGTACATAGCTTACCGCCCATACCAAAAACAGCGTCAAGTTACAATTACACCAAACCCGGTATTCCATATCAAATTCCCAGCCGAATATTACGAATGTTAATAATCGCGGCGCGGTTATAAACGTTCCCTCGGGAAAATCAATAAAAATACACCTAAGTATAGCGCGTTGAGAAGAGGGGAGGTTTTATCAGAGCATAAAACAGGGGAACGGGGAAGTCGCGACTAGTTATGTTTCCTTCGAGTCGTGGAAACCCGCCCTTTGACTTTTATCAGGACTGGTTCGCGGGCAGGAATTTTTCGTATCTCCGCGGGGGTAGGGCTGGCCGAGGAAATAAGAAGAGGATTGCCCGTGGTAATCTGTTAACTCGGTAGTCTAACTCGCAGTTACATATCCATTGCGGCGGTTTGCGTGCCAGGATTTCGCGAAACGGCCGAATCTCACGCGTTATCCGTGATAGATGGAGCTACGTGTATCCGGACTTTCGAGATCGCGCATTAAATACGGGACTGTGTAGAGTCTCCGCGGCGCAGGACGTCGGCCCGGGGAGTGGGGGGCAGCGTCGTCGGCGTCGTGGTAGGGGGCGCCGTGGCGCGAGAGGAGGCGACGGGGGGCCAGAGGGGGACGAAAGGGCGAGGCGCTTATTAAGTTAGTCCCGGGGATTCCTGAGCGCGCGAGTACGCGCCGCAACGTATGAATTACACGATCCAGCTCGTACGTCCGACGATCACGGGTATATATACGGGCAGAAGGACAGAGAACGAAGGTGATGAGGACGACTAGGAGAGATGACGACGAAAGATGACGCTGACCACGAGCGCCGGTTTCAGCCACGGTGAAAGTAATAACAGTGAAACGTGCGCATACACCGGCAAAATCACGCACGCATACCAACTCACTGGACCAGCTTCTACGTGACCGGTGCTTAAAGCTATTTTTCGATACGACCGGTACTTAGGTGCACGCTGAACTACAACCGCCCGCTGGGCTCTCCCATAGAAACCACCACCGAAGATCCTGCGTCCTTGGGAAACTCGAGGAGGCCGAGGACGAAGCGGTCAACGACTAAGAAAGGGGAAGGAAGGAACGGATAATTGTAGAACGGATCTCGCGATGTATCTACCGTGAAATTCGAGTGAAAACGATCACCGGTGTGATGACTGGAAAAGAAGCGGATAGTTGCCTCTCGTTTTTCTCCGCGGCCCCCTTTCCGCTCGCTTGTCGCGTCCTCTCTTTCGCCGGCGCAGCTCTCACGGTTAGAAGAACCCCGTGATACCGCGATATCGGTTCGATTGTTTATCATTTTCTACCACAGCTGATGAATAATTCGACGAGGGAAACCAGCGAGCAGAGAACACCCGTGGAAATTTCTTTGTGGATATCGATACGGTATTACGAGCGGACGGAACTTGGAATTCGGGGCAAGAGTTTCAGAACGCCATTTTCTTTCCGATAATTTTCACTTTGCATTCGTAATCGGTGATTTTCAAAATACATAGATACCAAATTTTTTTGATTTTGAAATCCGAACGTACGAGTCAAAACACGCTTTACATTTTGGCCAGCTCTTCGCCGAAATTTCCCATTGTGCGTCGTAACTGTGTTATTCTTTTCGGATAATGAATTATTCATAAGAAAGCACCCGGTGTAATGAATGGAATGTGTGACAGGTTGATTACTTCTTTTTATATGAAACTTTATAATCAAGACAATTTCTCCACGTTTTTTCCCATGAATTTTTAACGAGAAAAGTAATTGAAAAGGAATTTTTTATTAATTTAAAAGACGAAATATCAAACAAAGAAAAAGATCTTTAATCTGAATAAACGTGTGTAACAATGGTCGGGACTTTGGAACTCAATATTAATTGTAACACTATCTTCGGTGTTAATTAAAGTTCTTTTAAATCTCATTTCCATGAAAAACGAAACTTTTCGTCGATGAAACGAGCTGAAAGATGAATGAAACAAAGTTTTTAAATGGTTGAAGAAATAAAGTAGATAAAGATACTATATAATAAGCCACAGAATATTAATAAATAATAATAAATAATACGTTATCATATCTCGTTTATAAATCGTCAGAACTCTATTGGAATCAATTATATAATCTCTATCGAATATTTTTGTAAATTTAATTTCTTAAAAATCGATAGCATCTATTTATTTCTATCTTAAACTTAACGTGATATTTTTCCCAAGAAATGAAATCTGATTGATCCATCTCTTTCGTACTTAGACTATCATTTCGTTACATCTTTGACACAAGCAAAATTTGCAAGAGAAAATAGAAATTGTGGCTAATCCCTTTGCGTACTGTTAACAAATACATTATTTCTCTACGTACGTGGCACTTATGTATATTACACTAATTCCAAGAAACAGTAAAAATTACGGACTGCGCTATAATTTTGTCCCGTACTGTACATACCTTCTAAACGAAGAGTACTCGTTGGTTCGATGCGACAGTTTGAATTGCGGGAGCCGACACGACGGCTTGAAGAAGTTGCTGGCATCGAGGCTACCGTATAAATTTGTGATATCGCGATGTATCGCATATACGTATACACACGCACACGTGTACATTTAAATATATATTTAATATATGCATGTATATAAATATTACGTGTACAGGACAACTTGGAATGGGCGGGTGTGTCCGCGTATATATAACTAGAAGAGTTGGAGAAGGAAATCAGGTCATGCCGAAATATTTTTCCCTACCTCACCACTTTACTAGGCGAAGGTTAGGGGATGCATGCGGTCGAACGTGTGCACGCCATCGACTGAGGAACATACGACGAAGTTTTCGAGCTAGAGCTAGTTGTATGCACGTATGCAAAGCACTCGAAGATGCTAACTACAATTACCAACGATTCGATGCTTTAACGCACCGAATATACGTACACTCGCACGCGAAAGTGGTCGAACGCCTGCATTTGCCACGTTCATTCGCTGAGATATATACATGAAACCGGGTAAAAGCTCGGGATCGTAACGGTAAAATAAAAAAAAAAAAATAATTCAACGATATATACGATATTTATAGCGCATTCGTTAGAGATACGGGCCGTGGTGGCGCTAGTGAGTTCCGTGCGAAGCCGTTATAAGACTGCCCTAAGATGTGTAAAGATAACACTCGAACTTCTTACCTTTCAATTAACGGTGTTCTCGACTAATGTTATACGCTGTTCTCCGATGTTTTTAAACTAAATTTAATTTTATTTTATTACACATTCTTTAGAAAATACAAAATATAACAGCGCGAGTTATACAACTCGTAATGGTAGATCATTCGCACGATATAAGAGCCGATTTCCTGCGATCGTGCAATGGCGTACGTTTGTAATAAGCGTATTATAAATATTATAATCTCCGACTCTTTCCCGTATTATTTACGCCACCATTCTTTCGAATACTTCGATTTAACATGCATTTATGTACATCGTATTAAATGCTCGTTAAAAGCGGCGCATGTAAACGTTCGAATACCCTGATGAGCTAGAGCTAAGACGATCGGTCGGTCGCGTTAGCGACAACACAGCAGGGATGCAGATGGAGCCACGATTGAGCGGTCGCTTTAAAATGACTTTTAATTCGATGTTAACGTGCTTTTAATGCCCGCTTATTTAGCTAGAACGTTGCGGCTCCGGCAAAGGCACAGGGCAGAGAATTCAAACAGAATTCGCAAAAAGCCAAGGCTTAAAGACCGGTCTACTAGAGGCGATCGATCGATAGTAATTTTAGCAGCAAATTGTGTAACGGTATTCGGTATCGATACCAGCGTGCCGGTAAAATAAACGCGCGATTATTTCTTAGTATCTTTAAATAACGCGCGCAGGCGATTTACGCGATTTTCTGCGCGCAGAATGCAGCTTCCAAGCATCTTCCAGTCGCCTTTATTACGATCATAAATCGAGAACTGCGTGGAGGAGAGTTACCAAAAACTCGGGATATATTATGTTATATTTCCTGGCCGATGATCATTTTTATGCAGGTTAATGCTGCAAATTGAAGCTTCGTGCCCGAGATACCTGCTATTACGCTATCACGCGGTTTAACAACGAATTAATTTTCTACATGTTGCCGGCGAGGTACGATTTAATAACCAGTTTCCTAAATCGTGTCTATCGGCTTTCGAACAGCTATCGCCTTCGAAAATGGCCGATTGATGTGTTGATAATAAATCGAGGGGTGAAAAACTTGAACCGCGCGGTAATTTCAGTAATGAATGTAAAAAATTATTTAACACGTCGGTTGCCGAGTTTTACATAATGTTCACAGAGGACCATAATTGAATTTTTATTACAGTGCACCGCGTTATTTAATCCTTTTTGCCTGCGCGCGTACTTTTTTGAAATCCTAATTGTGTGAAGTATGGTCGTTCGCGTCATGTGTGTTCTGCAGTGAATAATAATTTGAAACGAGTGTCCGACGTGAAGGTAATACGTGTCTAATAAACTATAGCAATTAACGAATAATAATTCACGATGGAACCGACAAAATTATTAGCGTTAATAATAAACAATATAGTGCAATGTTATTAATAAACGAGGGATTGGATCGTTCATTGATATATCGTTTAATTGGCGAACGCCAATAATTATTCGGTGATATTGTAAGCTATAGCGATTAATAAATAACAATTTTTGTCTACTTTAAATAGGGTGCAATGATTAGAGTAATGGATGAAGGGATGCAAATAGACACACGATTAGTACGATTAATCGTAGACCTAAGTCTGTGCGATTAAATCAAACACAATGAAATTAATGTAAGTGGCTATTTCGAACAGCGAGAATTGATAGCGTGTATCACCAATTGTTGTTGTATCGCTACAATGTTTGCCCACTAGCCGTACTATTGAGACAGGTTTGTTGGTGATTACACGATTTCATACGTATGGTCGTAACCGACATTCGCTATCTATGGAGAACTAATATTTGTGATTCTGCAGCCGTGACATTTCAATTTTTAGGATATTTCATGTCGAGAAAAAATGCGAGAAATCGCTCGTAAATTTCTCCGCCTGTCTTTGCGATCCTTCGAATTCGTGGTAATCGTAAAAATTGCGATATGGAGGATTTATAGAATAACAGAAATAAAACCTATTCGCATGATTTGATTCATGATGAAATATAACTGTCATTATAATATAATTTATTATTAAAACCCAATATAATTTATTGATGGAGAAAAAGAAATCCATTTCAAATTATAAAAATAACAAATTTCTTTTCCTCCAACATAATATATTTTCTCGGATTCTCTTCGATAATTATAATCTGTTTTCCCGTATTGCACGATTAAAAAATAGTTCCAATCATTAAAGACTCTTCAGAACTATAATAGTAAGCAGTGCAATTAACCACGTTTTTAAGAATTTGATAAATCTTGAACTTTTCTTTCTGATGTAATTAAAAAAAATTCCATCCACAGTGCACTGTACGATTAATTAAAATTTCGAGAAATATATTCTTCGTGTTATTTATCAAACTTTCAAACGATCAAAGTGTCGTTGAAATAAACTGAAGATATATAGAAAAATGACTATGAAGATTACTACCACTGATTAATCATAACTACGGATGTGTATTGATGATGCAAAAGAGTTACTTACGAATGGTTTTTCAGCACAGTTTCAATCATGTTCGTGGCGACAGACCAAATGAAAACGGATCCGTCTGAAGAGCCAACTGCTATGTAATGACCATCTGGACTGAAAGTTGCTCGTGTCCAATCGAAGCCAACTTTAAAGCCATCGGCGCTAAAAATCAGAGTAATGAATATCGCAATTAATTCAGTGTTTCATTTCAAATATTGCGGTGAGCCAATGTTTTCATCGGAATTAAATTTTCTGCTGATTTCTTGTTATATTTGCACTAGAGGGTTGAATCACTTGTATGGTTAATTATTTTATTAAATTTGCGTGCGGTTCCCTGTACTCTACGTATGTATATGAAACGTTATTTTCAAATTAAATAGTTATTAATGAGACATAAAAGAAGGCAAATATTTAAATTGCCGTTAGTCATAATGAAATCATTTGCTTTCATGTAAAAATTTCTTCGTGGAATTTCAGTTATTTTTTATTTTAAATTTAAAGACGCGTGTAATTTTTAATGTAAATTAATGTCAATTTTACTCATACATTCGAAATAGTATTTGAATAATATATTACGTTAATAGACGATTTCTGACACGTTAATTAGAATTATACAATTGCTTTTAGATTGTAAAAACTTGTAAATCAAAATTTAACTTCTCTTTCTTTTTGTAAAATCAGATACATTTCGTTTAAAAAACAGGTTAAAAAATAATACAAAAATATTGAACAGCAAAATCTTCGGAATGTTGCCACAGAATGACACGTCATTGGTAATACACCAATCAAAAGAAGAATTTAAAGGGTACTGCCAATCGTTTTAACTGCTTACACGTTCGACCACGGTCAATCTACTTTCGATTCAACAGTCGAAATGAAGATGGCCGCCGAGGTGAGGTGGCTTTTAATTTTTCATATATTTTGTCTAATTTATGCGGTTGTCGGTAAGATACCCCATCGGAAATTTGAATATAAATACTCATTTAAACCACCGTATCTCGCACAAAAAGATGGAACTGTGCCTTTTTGGGAATACGGAGGAAGTAAGTAAAATTAAAACCTAACNTATAAACCAACGTACCTAACAAATTATCTAGTCAACAGGTTAGAGAAATTACACAAGGACAAGCTCACCTAAATGATCCAATGATCTTCTTCATCCGCAGATCAATGAGTTTCAACGTATCGTCTCTGACACAGCTTAGAAGGTAATTTGCATCTGGAAACAAGCAGGTGTCGCCACTTGAATTTGCATGTCATTAATGTTTGAAGTTAAATTGGTAGTGCTAATACTGTTAACCGTGCAACAACCCCTTCATATGTGCGAATAAACGTAATAAGCAATCCGCTGATTACGTTCTGATTACATCCAGATCACGTCTAGCGGACGTTTTCGCAGCTAGCCTGCCAGTTACTCGAACAGCGACAGAGTAAAAGAAAAAGAAAAACAGGAAGAAGAAGAAGAAGAAGAGGAAGACGAGAAGAAAAAAAAAAAAATATATATATATATATTTTCTAGGTACTGAAATGCAACCGGGACGAATCCACTAAGTAAGTAATTCCTTTTCGAGACGTATAAATCTTATGGGGAGGCGTTCGAGAAAGGTTTCATTGTGAATCTAGCAGCCACATTTCCCAAGGAATGGTATATTATACTTTAATGGAAGTATACATAATGTATTACTGCGAATGATAAAGGAAAAGCATTAGAGTGGCGCGATGTAATCGAGCAGAATTTTACAGACCCGCGATATCTGTTCCGAACAAAATCGAAATTAACATGCTAAATGTCGCGTGCTAGTGTGATGGCACATCGAATTGTCTGGTCCCAACTGGTCTTCTCCTTATTTTTTCTTTTTTTTTTTTTTCTAGGTAGATTATTTGTATGTATTTACGCACAGTGTGTGTGAGTTGTCATCGAACATGCAAATTAGATGTAGAGAAACTCAGGATGATTTTATAACTTAAAATAAGGATAAAATCGGGAATGACAAAATTGGGGGTTTCTTTTTTGAGAAAAATGAAAATTTGTGAATCGGTCCATTTATGCGTGCACCTAACGTTACCGATCTTATTATAGATGAGTACCATAAATATTTTTCCACAATCTTTAAAATATCTGCGGGTTCGGAAATAACACTATTTTTTAAGTATTTCGTACTTTTGGGTAGAAATAGAAATAGAAATCTCGATGAGACGAAAAGGTAGGATAAGGTAGGATAATGAACATCAAAAAACTTGTATTGCATATGTATAGAGTGTTTATAGAAACGGTTTCATAATTGTGAATTTCTCGAGAATATTCTAATAAATAAGTGTCTTCATTGTTATAATTTTTCAAATGTCTTACTTAAGTCTATTTTTAATTTTAATCTATGTATCTTAGCCGATAAAGGAATATATAAAGATTCACGGATCGTTGCTTCGTTTCTTAACAATATTTCTATAAAAGCCGTAATTGGCTGATCTACTAGTCATTATTATTCATAAAATTAATTTATAACCAATAGAAATTTTAATATTATGTTGATTTATTCTTTGTTGCTTATATAACCTTAAGGCTATTTTCCAGGGAACTCACTAGCGCCACCATAATCAGTATCTATACCAGACGTATTTAAGTATTGTATAATTACTAATTAATAAGTAATTCATTGAATCATTAATTTATAAAGTCTTCGTTTCATTATATTTGTTAAAAAACTACTTATAAGCTCACAATTCAAGATGACGAGAATGCTAATTTTTTAATTAATTATTCCAGAATTAGCGTTACAAAAGTATTCAAAATTTGGAATCTATTTATTTGTATAAATCAAAATACGAATTTCGACTCGTAATCAGTTCGTGTAATGTATTATATCCCGATTAACAATATTGGAATTTATATTGCAAAAAGATAACAATAATTTGAGGCAATTAAATAGATACAAGTAATTCTGACTCATCGTGCACAGATCTATCAGAATATCGATTTTGTTTAATGGTATGCATTTCATCCCTGCGATAAGTTATGTTGATATAGATACATCGTTATATTGATCGATTGTGTGTGGTAGTGCTCACTTAACCGACGCTGGTTGGGTACGCATCGCGACAGTTACCGAGGGAGTGGGAAACTCGCATTCGTTCGCTTGTTGAGTGGTTTGGAGACGAGAGCGAGAAATATTGAGCGTGAGTAAAATAGAGAGAAAAGTTGGAAATGTTTTACGACGTGTGACACAGGCTTGTATCGTTGTATTCCTAGATGTCTGCGTGACTATTAGAGCTTTACAAATTACACGCAGATTTGCGTCACACTTCTTTTGTTACACGCTAGTATTCCGATAGATTATTAATTTCGAAATAATCTAACTTGTTTACTATTATTTTCACCACTATTATTATCATACAATGGGAAAAATTATTATATTTCTTATAATAATTATAACTAAATACAATACAAGTGATAATACACGAGAAATATATAAAATATGGTAAACACGATAAATATAATAAAAATAGTAAATATGTTAAATATCGTGAATATAATAAATATGGCAATTATGGTTAACACGATAAACGCAAATAAGATACAATAAATATAGTAAATGTAGTAAACGTAGTAAATGTATAAAATATTGTAAGAAAAGTTTGAAGAAATAAATTTCAATAAATTCTAAAAATACTGATAAATATTATTCCTTGTTACGTAGGTGTAATTTTATCATTCAATCACCATTCGTACTCATGTTAGTCGTATCTTTATAACACAAACAAATACAACATTCTCTTCCTACCCTCGTCTTTAAACCCACATTATCCGCGTAATTCAAAGTCATTCAAATATGGTCATGTCCGGTATCTCCTTCGCTGAAAATACCTCGGCAATTTAACTAAAATATTCTCATGATTGTGAAGCGGGAAAAATACGAAAATTATTCTTATTTCGGCGACTCATTAGGAGCAAAGTCATCACCGATCAGGTATTACTGATAAAGCCGATACTCGCTCCGCAGTAGCAATCCCAGGAATTAGTGGTGATAACTTCGCGACGATTAAGTGGACAAAAATACGACACTTAAGTACCCGCTACTGTACATACACGTTTCAACGGATAAATTTGCACATTGCGATCACATACGTGGGATCTTCCTATCGCTCCCTGCATATGCCAGTTCTTTTCGTTCACTGACATTTCCTATCGCTATTTTTTTTTCTCCTTTCTCTCTGCATCCTAATGCTGAAATCTGTCCCCATAGTAACCGAATAGGCGATCGAGGAAAAAGTAAAGGAATAAAAAAGAGCTTGAAATATTTCGCTTGGAATTCATTTATATTGCTATAAATCTACCACTGATAATTTCGCGCTATCAGAAGTCTAGGTTTCATTGACACATGGAATGCTGGGAAATAGCAAATGATCTAAGAAAGCATCTCGCGTTTATAAATAATATCAGTTCGTTCAAACGCGGAAATTAGTTACGATGAGTTTGTGTGTGTGTGTGTATGTCTGTATTTGATTGGAAAAATATTGACAAATATGAAATAAATTTGAAAATACTATCGGTATTGTTAAATATCAAATTAGTTATTTAATATCAGATATTAATTTATTATTAAACAATTTTTTGCTGAAAAAATGATCACAGTTATGGAAGAAGGAAATATAACTTTATGAATATTTAAAATAAGTATATAATTGTATAGAGTGCAGTATAAAAATATAAGTGGATAAATAAATACATGTGAATTATAGCAGAAGTCTACATACATTTGGTGTCCTATCGAGAAAAAAATAAATATAAAATTGAACGGAATAAATATTTGCACGAAGCTATTCGATTAATTTCAAGCTCCAAACGAATTTGCAAATTTTTTCTCGCGTTAAACGAAATATGGAAGTTAACACGTATGGAAGCACACTTTGCATCTTAATACGCTTATACCACTGTATAATTTAAAGAAATAATACCTATCAAATACTGTCAGCAAATTGCCAGAACGAAATTTATTCCAAAGTAGCCATTAATTGGTACTTCACGGGAGACTTTGAAAATTGATTGTCGCGTGTTTCCCTTTGCGCGGATTATTTATTGTCACGTGGAAGTATTTATATTTGTATTTTACTATTTATACAGCGACTTCACTGACACGCTGCAATTCTTTATGTGCCTTATTGATCAAAGTCCGGAAACCACAAATTGCGATATGTCAAGTTGTCATACCTCTAATCAGTCGATGGCTCTGACCATTTCCGCTGCGTTTAAGGCTTTCATTCTATCAATTTGAAATATAATAAAACGTTTAACTAAAATAACACCAACGATCGCGCGTTACTTTAATGGATTTCAGATTAATACAGGTATTTTGAAATTTCGTAATACGATTAATGTTCAATTACATATTTCGCAAATATCAAAGAGAGGAAACTAAATCCTCTGATGGATAATAATTCCCGTTATTATCGGGAATTTATCAGCTTCCTTTAATTTCCATAATCGTGAAATATAATATAAAAAAAAGGATAAAATGAAAATTCACAAAATACTATCCCTTTAAAGGATTCATCCGATTTACCGAGTATTATTATTAATAGACACTACTTGTATATTTCCACGTTTCATAATTAATTATATATTAGTATAACATTAATGAGAAATAAAAATTCGTAAAATAAAAATTTCGAAAACCACCATTGAATTTACTTAATATTATTTTCTACAATGAATCGTATATTTAAAAATTGCGTATGAAATATAGACACGGGAATAAAATTAATAAACAATGCAAATTAAGAAACAGCTGTAACCCAGCAGTCTTTTGGAATTTTATTTTTCGTTTAATTCTATTTATTCATTTTAATATTATTTTCTTGAAATAATTTTAGTTTAAAGAAATGCTGAAGCGTTAGTTGATATCGTAATATGCGAATGTAGAGGAATGTTCAGACAGCAATGTTTGCATGCAATACAATTTCCCAGCCTCGGAAAGTTGAAACATTTTCATAATGCAAGATCTATCCATTTCCTTCTGAACATCTCCTTCGTCTACCTCGATGTTCAAAGTGAATTCGATATGACTGATTAACAATTTTATGAACCTCGATATATCTCTTTGTCATGAAGATGATGGACAAGGTTATTTAATCTTTTCTAAAGCCACATTTTCGATACTTCTAATTTCTTAGTAAATTTCTATCAGATATTTCGAATGGTTTTATTTCTATGATCAAAAATATTTTGAAAAATCCAATTTTTATACGTAAACGAAAAATCTTGGATTACATCTTCGAAATTTGTAGCTATTACAGGTGATAAACAATTGAAAAATTTTTATTATTTCTTTTACAATAATTGTAGGAGTACTTTACTTTCACACTCATTAATTATGCATGTTTTCCAATAAATACGATTAATTTACAACTTACGTTTCTCACAATTGCCATATTTATTATATTCGTTATCAATTCAGATTATAAAAATTATTTAATATCATCAAACATATTGCTACTTTCGTGTCATTTGTATAAATATTGTTTTCGCTATTTAATTCTCGTATACTTATTTAAAAAATTTTTAATTGTATATTATATATATNATTTAATTCTCGTATACTTATTTAAAAAATTTTTAATTGTATACTATATATATGTGAAGAGAACTTACCTCGTGATAAATCTAAAGACGTGACTTTTCCCTCCAATAAAATATCGTTCGAACTGGATTCGGATCTGGTGTCCCAAAATCTTATTCTCTGATCAAAATGGCCGCTGATTATCGTAGAGCCTGCCCCATCAGATGTCACCAGATCATTACAACTGGAGCCCGCGAATTTCGTTTCTATACCTATAAACAAAATTTACCTTGCATCAAGTATCCACTTTAGAAACGCAAATTTGAAATGTTCGCAAATAAATTATTCGTTGAAATAATTTTACTCGGATAATTATTATACATTAATATTATCGATGAATTCGTTTTCATTAAAGGAATATTTTTAATTCCTCAATATTGCATGATAAATATTCCTGTATTCGTAATTTATTAGAAAATTTACTCTGTGGAGCTATTGGAGTATAAATTGCGGAAAGAGTGAAAGCAACAATCTCATTTTCCGATCTCAAGTTTCAATCAGATTCGTAAAGAGGTGCTTTGCGCGAATATTATGACAGAAAAATAAAGACACAAATAAAAATAAAAGGAATAGTTAAAGATTAAACAATAAGAAAGAGAGTTATGAAATAAAAAAATTCATTTCAATTATTTTTCTCAATTTCTATAATTAAAACAAATTGTCGCAATCAATCTTAATATAAATCAATACAATTCACTTCATTCTGCAATTATAATTAAAGAATTATNTCATACTTAAAACAAGTAAAACAAGATTATATTAAAGTCAAAATCATTTTAATCTTTAATTTTGAATATTATCAACAAAATTATCGATATTTCCGTAATGGCTGCATCAGAAAAATTCCACGTTCCAAATTCAGAATGAGGATCAGTTTATTGAAACCGTATTGTCAGTAAATTTGTCAGTATTGATTAAGACCATAAATACTCTGACGAAGCTCGTAAATCACGATCGGTGGAGCCATTGAAATACGAATGGTAGAAAGAAGGGAAAGAAGAATCTCGATTCGAAGTTCCAATCAGTTCGCGTGTTTCCACATTCCCATAAAATCTGCTTACGTCGGTACACCTAAGTTGACGGGTATGATGCATCGCTATGAAGTAATTGGACCCAGTAATTCCATCTTCATAGGAAGCACAGTGCCTCAAGCGATATCGATAACCGACGTAAGTTCGACAAGCTAATTGATCGGCTAGTAAATCATCTTTGATTCAATGTAGATCATCGGCAACAAAGTAAAATGGACAGTCCGATGTAAAATTCGTAGCTGTACACAAGGACAGGTGGGTCAGGATTGGCTGGCTAACGTTATTTATGACGCTCCTGTTTCGAAGCCAATAATTGTCTAGTCAACCCTCGAACAATTGATATCATGGAATTGTCACGTGATTGAGATATTTGGAAATTTTGTCGGGTCAACATAGCAATTTCTGATGAACACAATTTATTAAGTAGAAATAACTATTTACATTTTGGATAAATATTTAATTTAGATCAATTGTTTCTTTATAGATATATTTAAAAATTAAAGGGAGATAGCTATTTCTGGTTTCGATTAGTTTGTATAATAGTGTGTAATAATATAGTAATTAATATTACAAAATTATTACGTGTTTGAGACGTTTGAAAATTTTATCTAATCTACTTAGCTTAGAGTGATATTTGCGGTAGCTACAAATAGTTAAAAATTTAATTTCTAAATAAATTGTTTTGTCTACCTGAAATATAAAAATGGGTAAAACTCGTACAAATTTTGGTAAATATTGCAGTGGCTGTGTACTATTCACGATAAAACAAAAAATAAATATAAATTAATACAAAAGAAATAAAAGAAATCAAAAATAAATATAAATATAAATTGTTAAATAATTTTTTAAAATGTGATATCTGAAAAATATTTTTTTCATTTTTCAGTTCATCTTCTATTATTATATTACACAGTATTAAATTAACGCAATATCATTTACCATCCACGTACATTCAGCAATAAATTCATAAATTATTGTAAATTCAGATTAAAATTTACTCCCTCATTTTACACTACGATTTTTAATTTCTGTATTTGTCGTTGGTGATTTCAAAGTGTCACTGATAGTTGCTTTTATAGACGACACAATTTCGAAGCAAGCGTTGGTGAGAACGATTTGTAATTTATCCGGCTTGAGGTCATAGTGTCAAAGAGTTCCTGTGTTGAGCGCTAGTTTTCAAGAATGTCGCGGAAATGTCGACACGGACGTCGTTTCCTGACATAAATTAAGCTTGAAATCTTGCTTATTGCGCTGTGGATATCGATGGAATAGTCTGAAAGCTACGATTCGAAAAAGAAGGCATCCACGACGTCGTACTCACTGTTAAATGGCGCCGCAAACTGTCACGGCGCATTATTGCTCTATGCGTCTTCTGCTATAGCAGAAAGCAATGACGTCACGTGATCAGCGTCCATTATTATTTTATTTCGAAGCGATCGCACAGTTGTTCCGAAATACACAGTCGTGGATATTTCATTATTAATATTTTATCATGTTTTTCTCAATACTTTTATCATAATCGTATCAATATTTTTATCAAGCCATAAGAGAATTGTCGACACTTTTACAAATTCTATATGAATTCATGGATTTATCGGAACAATAGAATTCGTTTTTATTACTAATTTCGTTAGAAGAAATACTTCTTAATTTTTGTCAATGCAATAGCGTATATTATAACTAACTAGCGCCACCATAACTCATATCTGTAATAAACCTTTATCGCAAACATCGTATCGTTGACTTATTTTCTAACTTTACCAATATAATCTTCGAATTTATTTCTCACCACGCGTGTCATTGCTTGCACAATATTCTTTTAACAAATTTGTCAACCATACGTGTACAACCGATACTCGTGAGTAAGTTAATATAGATCAAAGAGAACGATACCGATAGAACAGAATATATATATCTGGAATGAAAAGTTACGAAGAAAATATAAAAAAAATACGCCATTTGCTTTCAAATATACGATTTCATGCTGGCGAAGAAATCTTTCACACGCTTCCAAATACTTGGAGAACTCGTTGCGATGCAAGTGAAAACACATCAAAGTTTGTTGGAAGGCGAGCGAAGCAACGCGCAGAGGAACTTATCAGACTACTTTCTGCCTCGTGCCACCGCGTACACATAAAACTTGTATAATTGTACGTTGCACGACTTGCTCGGATGTTAAAAACGGGATCACGATTAAGGGACGAAGAGCAATGGATTCTTGCAACGATGGAATACACGTGAAATTCTTTATCGGCCAGTGATTCCAAGTGGTAACGATGATTACCTGGCTGAATCCGAATGGTAATTCGAGTGAAATACGAACATTTCCACGCTGAATCACCGCTTGGCTAGAATTAACGATTCAAGGAAAGCTAAATGAGTGTAGGTACCAACGCTTGGCAATTACTCCTGGTTTCAAATTGACATGTGAAAATGGCATGGAAATTGCTCAACGCTAATTTCCCTACGTCGTTCGACTTGTTTTTTCAGCCGAGCTTCCTTGTTTGTTACATAACGGGAGACGTTCCGTGAGTCATGACGGTTTTTATTTATAGAAATTCGACGCTTAGTTCCTCTGTGGTTGTGTTAGAGGAACGGGGTGATATGTGTGAAAAATAGGGAAGGATTGATATTCCACTTAGTAATTGCGCGTGAGAAAATGATAGCGTTGAAGGAATGAGGTAATATGTGTGAAAAAATGCGAAAGACTGGTATATCTTCTTTTATTAATTGCGTGTGAGAAAATGCTAAGGTACGGGGACCAAAGTAGAGAAAATAAAAGTAGGTAAGGTATCATGTGCAATTTAGAATATAATGTGAAGTTGGTAATTTAGAAAAGTGGACCCAAATTATAACGTTACCGAAAGAATTTCGAATGATAGCTTCTCATATGAACATACTTTTGTAAACAATATTAATGTAACATTAAGTTTATAAATATCAGAATAATAAATGAGTATTTTTGAAAATATTTTCTACGAAGATATTTCTTTCTATGTGACGTTGATTACTAAAATTTAAAATTAAATATAAAAAACGAAACAATGGCATCAAGCTATGATATTAAAAATATATTCACAACTCGTGAACCTATATTACAGGTGAAATAGCTGAATTTTTGGCACAGAGAATATAGAAAATATTTTCTTTCTTCTTTAACCCCGACATAATGCACAATTTACAACAAGGAGAATTTAAACTTGTTACGCGTTGCGAACAATTCACGCTTTTCTACTGGTTCCAACAATATTATTACGTGACAACGACGTGCGAATAGAACGAAACGTAGCGGAGTTACAGTTTGTTGAATATCGAGAAAACTGGCGCAGAAATTGTCAAGTTTAATATACGTGACGTATGACTGTATTTTATCCAGCTGTGTTTCTAATTTATAGTGGCAAATTCACGAACGAGACGCAGGCCAGCTATATCTAGCATGGAATGCCGTATAGCAAGCGAAAAATGCAGTCTTTTTTCGTCGAATTCATAAGCTGTTAAGTAAAGTGCTTTTTTAACCACTTAACGCTCGTATTTTTTGACCTAACTGCCAGAAAACGTCGAATTTTTCTTCCTAACGCTATTGTTTCCCTTACGCAGTAATATGTATATTTTTTGTAATGACAAGTCGTTTTTTAATAATTAATTTTTAACGTAATAATCTAAAAATAAATGAAAAATAACGAAGAATAAAAAATTATCATTACATAAATGCAAAAATATGATACTTTAACATTCAAAAAATATTAATAAGATTGCGTATAATAAATTTGAAAATACAAATGTAGAACAATATGATATTGTATTAATGTTTAGTTATTTTTTAATTCATATGCCTTTCCTTTATTCTATATTTAATTTCGCATAAATTTAAATATCTATTGAAATATATATGTTGCTAATATAGTACATCAATAGTCACACGTGTGATGTGGGCTTAAACATCGAGGAGTTAAAAAAGTCTAATAAAACGAGAGAATCCCATAGTTACCCCAATAGAGCAAGAATCAATCAATTTTTATGCATGCAAGTAATGGTCAAATGAAACGAAACTTAACGATGTCTGGGTAAGTAAAAGTGTATCGAACGCAATGTATGTGAAATAGCCTTAAGAGTTAAAGAAATCGAGCAAAAAGGGGACACACGAAGTCACTATTGTACAATACCAATGGAATCAGTTCAATGGAGCAGTTTTTATGCACCCGTGTAATAGCCAAACGAAACTAAACTTAATGGTGTCTGAGTAAGTAAAAGTGTATCAATTGCTGCCAGTATGAAACGTGCTTAAGCGTTAAAGAGTCAAAGAAATCGAATAAAACGAATTTTATTACGAAGTCGCTACAATAAGGTTTAAATCAATTCATGGGAACAGATTTAAAGTATCTCTGTGTAATGGCCTAACAAAATTGAATCTAGCAGCTCTAAATCTTCTAATTACAGTAAATTAACAGTAATTTTATGGAGAAAATGTTCATATAACTAATTATGAAACAGTAAAAATTCGTATTAAAACAGAAGTAAAATATTTCGTTTCCTTTATTCTGTATAAATCTGCTATAACTGGAAAAGTAAAATACAGGTTGGTCACTGAAAAACTGAAGGGACTGAGTCATAACTTACTATAACAATCGTACTTTCGAGATTAAAAATGAAACAAATCTATTAATTATATTTCCAAATAAAATAATAAAAAATTATTTTTCTTTTACATTATTTAGTCTATCAATGATCACCCTATATAAATATATCAAAAAACCAAATTAACCATATTAATTTTAGTGAATTAACAATGTATTCATAAAGAAGATATTGATGTAATCGATTATAAAAAATAAAAAATAAAATTGGTGTTGAGATGAGAATGAAATATCGTGTCTTATCCGTTTGTCGTGATTTCTCGTGTTAGCAAAACGAATTTCCAACTTCATAACGCAATGCCGACAAAACTGCCGGTATGTGAGTATTAATTGCACGTGTATATACATTTACATGAAGTTTACACACCTTTTATACCCTTTGTATCCGTTTCCTCCGGTTACACGTTTCAAACAGCAACAGTTTCCGGATTCAAGCAACTAAAGTACAGTCTAAAGTACCTAAGCGTTTCTCGACGTCGATTCACTTTTCCTGCTGCTACCCGTATTAGCTGAGAAGGGTTCTCAATGGATTACAGTTAACTATAAGCGCGAGCTTCCGAGCAGCATTCAATCTCGCAAACCTACTCCCTTTTGTGATTTTTCTTTCCCCCTTTTAGTTTTCCTTTTTCGTTTTTCTTCTCTTCTTTTTTTTGCAGAAACTAATCTACATTTCTAGCAACCCGTGTCAAACAATGCACGTGTCATGAAAGCACGGCATAAAGCGAGTTCCAGGAACGACTAATGGATGTTTCAGATATAGGTATGTATGAATCACGTAAGAAGATATATTGTGAAGAAATGGAACGTGTCACGCTTCAACTATCAATTGAAATGATTCCTGGATGGTGACTTGAAAGTTTTCGAGCACGGAAAAGGAAATTGCCGAAGGATAATTGAATAATTTGCAATTTTCTCAATACAGGTCATATTGGTCCCCTGCTGTTCTAGATTTTTTTATGCAAACATAAATACTCGTATTAGAATCTGAAAGAATGATTCTTCGCGACTATTTTTTAATTCCAGACAGAACCAGTATCTTCGCAATTCAGTATACATCTCACTCACTCTAAATAAATAGCAAAATTAATTTGTCTAATACAAAAGCCCCAATTTCGAATAGTTTTGACTCAGATATTAAATATTCTTCACAAATACTCGAATTCGGTTATAGAAAAGCGTTTCATTCCAATTATCCTGTTAACTTAGACAGTGTTTCCTAAAATGTTTCCAAAATCCTAAAATACTTAAAAAATCAGTGTTCCTAAAATACTACTCTTCTCGCTCACTTTTAACAAACACAAAAACACAAATCCTGTCGTTTCGATCTCGAATATTAAAGGTTCTTCATTCTGAACGATAAATACCCGAATTATGTTTCGAAAGAACGTTTGTCCGGATTATTTTCAAATTCCAGGCAGAAGTTAATATCCCTACGATTCGGTAACTGCGAATAAACAGCAAAATTAAGGTTTCCGATAGAAAATGTGCGATCTCGGTAGTTTCGGTGCGAAATATTAAAGGTTGTTCATTCGCGAGCATGAATACCCGAATTAGGCTACGGAAGGACGCCTCTTCCGAATTGTTCTCTAATCCCAGGTAGCTGCGAAACGGTAACAAGACGATAGAGCCTGGCAGGTGGTAAGGGTAATAATCCGATAGAAAACAGCTGATCCACTTTAAGCATCGTTTTTGTCTTAAAGCGTCCCGGCTAAACAATAATTCACGCTTAAACGCGCTTTCAGCAGCGGCGTGGCCCATTGTCCGCTCCTTGCGTAGTGAGATTTATTTGCGCAAAACTTTTGTACACCTCTCCTACCGTCGTCCGCCTTTCCCTGATAGCGTGCCGCGGCCTGGGCTTGGTTTTCGCTATTTTGCCGTTGGTAGGACCGCGTTCACGACAAAAGCGCGAGAAGCCCGAACCAAAATGAATGTCCGGCTTGTGTCTGTGTGTATCAACCTGGCCCAGGGTTCTTCTATCTAGGCGTGTGTGAAATTAACTTGGATTTAGCTCGTAAAAGCGTACAAATTTCGGAGAACGGTTCAAGTGTGCGCCCGCTGGATTTACTAAACCAGCTTTATATTTATACGTGTAAAGAATGAAAAAGAAAGAGAACAGAAACGGAGAGAGAAAGAGAGAGAGAGAGAAAAAGAAAGGGAGAAAAGGGAGGGAGGAAAAAGGGGGATGAGGGAGGAGGAGAAAAAAATGGAACGGAAGAGGAAAAGGAGCGCTCGTTTGGTGAGCTCTTGGNAGAGGCAAAGAATAAAAAAAAAAGAATTGGAGTTTCGCCTTTCCGCGTCTAGGTTCGCCGAGTGCTCGTATCCGCTTGGGACAACTTAGCAAAAGGACCTGCACTTTTTGCGTTCACCGAGTACACGAGCCGTTCTATTATTGCTGTACAGAGTGATTCTGAAATGACTGGGATTATCTGGGAAGACTGGAAATATTCGGGGCATTAGGCGAAGCGAGTCTTAGGTAAATGCGTGTGCAATGCGAAGCGTTTTTCGTATTATTTATTTCTCTCCTTTCTTCGTTCTTTTCTTTCTTTATTTAATTATGACATATGGGAGTTGGTGTGATTGTCCGTGGACTTTGAGTTGTCGAGGTGATAACGCTATTGGAAATAGAAATATATATTTTGGCACGAAATATCGCAATTTTTGGTCTTCCTTTTCGATTTTTGGAATTTGTGCGACCGAATTTGGTGTCGTCGATGGATTATAGAGAACAAATATATTTTCCTTAGTTATTTCCTAGAGCTATTTCTAATTTTCATTCAAATATAAATTTCGGTTATTAAAAAAATGGATTAAAAAATATATACAACATCGATGACAATAATAAAATTATTTTTCCTAATATTTCAAGCAGGTTTCATTCTAAAGAATACAAAAATTTCCACGTATATTAGGATATTCATCCCACAAAGGGTTAAAAATAACCATCCTGACAAACCTATTCACCGATCCAAGATTAACATCGCAGTCAGGAATGGTCAAACTATCGCGAACTGCCCTTATCACTGGGCCATTTACCCAGAAGTCGTTGCGCAGTCGAAAATGTGGCAGCAGTCCCGAATTTCACAATGATCCTCCGGTCGAATCTTGGAAATTAATACGACCAGGTCGCTATCATCCACGGCAGGCCACGTCGTGTATCCTTTGTCAATAGAACTTCAGCCAGAATGGGACGTTACACAACTTCGGTACTCTGCAGCAATGTTGACCAGAGTGTAAATCGATATCTCGAACGGTTCTTCGAATGATATGGTTTCACGAGATTAGTCAGCCGTCCATAGGGATCGAATGTAAATCCCGCATACATTTGCCAACTGTCCGTTACCTTTCATTGGCCGGCCTTCATATCAGCTGGTCACGTCTCCGGTCGTTCAATTTACCTTTCTTACCCCTTAAAGCTACCCCTATTTGCCGAAAGAGCCCCGCGCTCGCTGTACTCTTCGCCACAGGGAGCAGCCACTTTCGCCAGCCAGTAAATTATCACTTTGCCCCTTTCTTTAAAGCGTCGCTTATCAAAGATCGCGGTCTCCGACCTGGCTAGGGTCTGCTCTATCACCGAAAGTCTCGATCCTCACAGGCCAATGATCTGTATTTCATTTTCCAGGGGTATGACCGTTCGGACCGGTTGCAAATAATCGGCTTATCCTCGCTTTAAATCGTCAATCCGGCAATAAAAATCCTATTCCACATAATTTTCTAGCAGATATAAGGTGTTCCGGAAGGGATTGCATAACGGCGGGTGGAATAATTTTTTACGGTGAAGGTAAATCGGGGATAGGGTGATAAAATTGGCAGAGAGAGAGAGAGTGGTTCGGTGGAACATCAATTCCGAAGTTCGATTTGGAATTCGATTTAACGAATATTGATTTTTATACTTTCGCGATTACGCTTCGCGTGTTCGAGGACGTAATTTATTATCTCGTTGCCATTTTTGACGTGATTTTACGGATCTGATGGGTTTTCGAAGCGTTTTGTGTAGAGAGTTTTTTGGAGAATTGTTAAGATATTTTTAATTAATAGTGTAATTTCTCCAAAATTCAATATTCCATCATTCTACAATCTCGTAAACTTTCTATTTCCATTCGGAAACCAAAATTACTTCCATTAAAATCTGCAACGTAAATCTTCGTGCAATGCAAAGTAGATATAAACGCGATATTTTGAAACAAAGTTTCCAACTTTTTCTCTCATTTTAATAACAAAGTTGTTCGACATGCAGATATAAATTTAACTTCACCGTAATTCCTAAAAAGAACCCAAACTTCTCCAATTTTCCAAAAGTAAATAAATTACCGCTCGCAAGAATAAACCAAAACGAAAAATAATAAAGGAACGTACCCCTCTTCAAAGTAACTTATAAATTGTTAAATTCCCAATTATGAAATTGAGAATTATAATTTCCTGAAAATCGCAGCAAAACGAAAAATTGATAAGTGATCCGATTCCCGTTCTCCGGAATAAAAATAAATAGGAATAATCAAATTCTGAATTATCAAATTGAAAATTAGAATTTCCTGTAAGTCGCATTGAACCAGAAAATTGACAAGCGATCCGATTCCTTTTCTTCGGAGTAAAAATAAATAGGAATAACCAAATTCTGAATTATCGAATTGAAAATTATAATTTCCTGCAAGTCGTATTAAAGCAAAAAATTGACGAGTGATGGGATGCCTGCTCTCCAGAGTAAAAATACATAGGGGCACGCAATCTCCTCGAACTCCACAATGGGGTATATATCAAATGGAAAGATAAGGGGTGACATCTAATAAAAGGAATCGCGTATTGAAAGCATTATCGGGCTGAATATTTCTCACGTAAACGGCTGACAATTTCCGCGTGCGCGCAAATTGATATTGCACATGGCCACCGACGGTTTTATTCCTACGCGGTGTCCGTTTTCGAAATAACTGCGATATTTGTTGACCAGGTCCAGGTAAATGTTTGAATAGTAAATACACCGAGCTGAATTATTTTCGTCGACGGTCCGACTATATATCTTATCGATGAATCCTCAATGGACGCGACAGGATCATAGCTTTCCGCTATCCTCTCCATCTCTTTCCATCCTATCAAATCGGATTATTATTTTTCCTACGGACCTGCGCGAAATGGTGAAAAGGGAAAAGAAGGAAGAAGAAACACCGAAGTCCATGACAATGGGCCAAAGCTCGTAACTCTTTGATTCCTCGAACGAATTATTCGAGAAAATCCACGCAACTGGCCTTGCTTTGTTAGCACTGTAAATATTGGTTTAACAGAAATTCCTACGAACCAAAATTGTATACCTTTTGAAACTGGATGTAACATTTACCGTAATGCTTCGCGATTAAGATTATTATTGGTTATGATATATCGTTTTCGAATATTACGTAATCGTATTACATCATTTTTGTAAAATTCTTCTTATGGTTATAGGTATTTGTATTTTTATTGTATTATGATTTTAAGTAGTAGTATTGTTTAAATTTAAATTTAAATACAATTGTGGATATTAATATTTCCAATGGGAATAAACTTTGTCTCGTGTAATTGTAAAATTATTTCAGTGGAATTTGTATAATAGAATTGCAATGGAGTAATACTGTTTAAATTTAGTTATTCTTTATTGCAATCATAACTTCTGATGAATTTAGCAGGGATTGTTTATATAAAACTTTAGAATCATTTTAAAAAACTTAAATATAATAATATTACAGTAATATAATATACTAAATGCCTCCCATGACTTTAAAATCATTTAAATAGAATAATTATAATATAATGTAAGAATATAATCTAAGAATGTTTCTATAGAGTGTCTCATTTAGTCAGAAATAGTGTAATATTCTACGAAGGATTAGAAATGGCAAAAATATGTTTTCTTAAAAATTATTTCTTTTAGTGAGAGACGTCGGATGATACAAATAGTTCCTTTTGCAAATGTATTGGTGAGAGAAATACCAAGTTGAGTTAATTAAATGGATCGCCGTATTTACTTATTCGTAATATGGTAGCATTTGTTGAGACGAGTACAATGCGCTACCTCATATATCATTCATTGCAGTAGAATGACACAAATTAAACCCACGGGCGTCAGATCAATGCGAATTGCTAGCTGAACAGTACATGTATCAGCTAGCAGTATCGAATGACGCCAATTAGATACTGACATATGGATCTAATTTACTTTATTTTGCCATTCTACTGTATTGGATGATATCACGCCGTAGATCATCGTATCCGTTTCAATTGTGCTACTACATTATGCATAAATAAACACAAGATCCAACCGATTTCAATATATGTCCCATCACTATACTACCACTACACTTATATAAAAGTCATCTACGTATGTGTATCGTGTAATGCCTTCTTCTATATCAAATACTTTTT
>NIJG01000351.1:124353-140937 GCA_002201625.1 Euglossa dilemma
TTCTAATATGTAATTCTCTCATACAGAGTATATAAAATAAGCATACAAAATACGGAATTAATAATTTTAGCAACAATACCTAATAATTATAACAGCAAAAGTAACTATAATAATAATCTTGGTTCTCATTAATTTTCATTTTTGTATTCCTCATAAGTATAATTCCTATTTCTAACTTTCACTGTTTGCAAATTCCATGCAAATAACAAACTATGTATTCCCATATTATTATACTGCATTAAAAACTATTTTTATCTCTGAAATAATTATAACACAGTAATATGCATAAAGATATAAACATAGAGTATTTCACGCGACCGTTTCATACAAAATTATTTCGTCGTAAACGAGAAAACGTTAAGAAACTTCTCAGATAAGAATGTTTTTTTTCTTAAATTAATAACAACACTGCAGAAAAGATTAAAATAACGTATGATAATTTTATGCAGAGTAAATACAGCAGTAGGTTCTTACATTTTATATAATAGCGTCACGCGTGCTTACAGTTTACTGTTGCTCACATGACAGCTACATGCCAACATCGGTATCCACGCACACATGCGCATATACATCTGACACGAAGATTGACAATCACCCTATTACAACGAAAACAATCCAAATGATCCCGTTAGATTAGGTTTACTCTGTATAATACGATGAGGAGTACAACCTGAACTCCGTAAAAAGACTCGTAAACATTCAGTTATTCGAACAGTCGCGACTTTCCCCGCGATTATGGCTGTTCTATCCCCTAAAACAAGATACCCGAGAACCTCGGGAGCTCCTTGTGGCCTGAGGCAGAAGGCAAAACATGAATATTAAAAATATCACCCCTCGCTTCTTTGCAAACCGAAGATTCGAAGGGATGAAAGAGAGAAGAGGACGAGAAAAAGGAAATGAAATTTCCTCGCGAACAACGACACGCATTATACATCTTCGTTAACGGTCTGTGTACAAGCAATTTGCATTTCATTAAAATTGTCGCGCTAAAATATTCCGCCGAAGACACCGGGAGATTCGTTAAATAATCTATTCGAGGAAAAACCCGGCGAACTTTTATATTAAAANAAGCCGATCTAAATTAAATTTTCTTCTGGCCCAACTTCCGTTTAATCGTTCGTCCCATCTAGCCTCAAAATGGCCGCATTCATGCCGCATGAATTTACCAATTTCTTACCCCCGCCTTTTTTCATCCCAGGAACATCATCCGTTAGAGGTGGCCAGCGATCAGGAACAAAAGCTCCTGGCTGGCGACAAGAAAACTGCACGCTGAGGCAAGTTCGAAAAGATTTCGCTAACTGCCGATAAGAACTTTATCGTGTTAATTAATCTCGCGAGCTGACGACGCTACGAAAAATCACTTTCGTTCTATCCCTTCGCGAAGTCAGCCCTCGAATATTAAGGATCATCGAAGGGATCCCCTCGAGATCGAGTATCAGCCTGCTGCGTGTTAGGGCCCGATCACACGTCACAATTCCTTTTAACTCCCTTCGTATTCTCCGAGCTGCTCTCGCGGCAAATTAACGACAGCAGGGCTCGTTGATTATGGTTGCCACTGCCAGAAATCGAACAGAGTTAATAGCTACGTCCTATTGGTCGTTCGAAACAGTTTAAAACATTAATTGCTCCGTGCTATCACGTACACTGCCGCTCAAAAGTATCTGGATACCTGCTTAATTCCTATTTCTAACTAAAATTATGAAATTTGTATTAAACTTGATTAAATTTTTAATAACGTATTAGAGGATGCATTTGACCAACGATTTCTTAACGAACTCAACAGTGATAACAAAAAACAATTATATCTTCTTCTTGTGAATTTTGTTTTATAAGGTGTGAGGTCGATGTGTATGTTGGAAGATCAAAGACCAAACAATCTGAGGAATGTGACGACTGTTATTTGTAAGGACGACGGTGATGCGAGGAGAGTAAGTTTAGTATGGAATAGACTAGCATAGTGTAGACAAGTAAAGAGAAAGGAGAAAGATAGAGAGAGAACAGCACAAGAGAAGGATATTAAGCCAAATATATATACCTATATATATAAATTATTATTTCTTTGTACGTTTTTATCGTATTTAATTGCCAGACAAATAAACTCATAAATTCACTAATACTTATCATCAATATATCTACCGTGTGCTTTTCAATGATTCTTGGCATTCTGGATATTAATTTTTGCATTACATTCTTTCTAATTAAGTTCCACTCTGGTTCTATTATTTTCTACAAATGTTTTTTTTTTCTGATTTTGGACGTGTTTCTCGTATTTGTCTATCCACGTGATTTCGTAATTTTTATATAGGGTTCACGTCAGGTGATTGAGATGGCCATTCCATGATTTTTATATTAGAATTTTACTGCATTGTTCTGTGCAATTTCAGCTTTTATTTTCTTTAAAACCATGTACCTAAAAGAGTTAATGCATCTTGGATACAGTACTATTGAAAGATTATACGTTTGCACGTAGAAGAAATGTAGGATTTGATTAGTCACTGTGTAATAGTCCTGATTTAGCACAAATATTCGTTATTGGCAGGAAGTGTCACGTCTACGAGCAGAATTAGGTATATTACACGTTATGATAGAGAAAGTGAACAGGGGAAACAGAAAAAAAGTAGGATAAAATATGATAGAACCAATGTTTGGTATTGATATAAGATAAAAGAAGTGCTGATGTAATTATCTTGTAGATTACAAGAACATCAGAGATGAAAACAGTTTATGGCGAAGTTTATCGCTAGAGTACCCATCATGCCTCTGTACCGTCCAGTGCAAACTCCTGAGCTCAGTAGAGTACTGAGAAATATTAGTTCAAATCAGTGTTAACTATTTAACGAAAGATGGAAAAGTTGAAACATAAATACAGACGTTATCCTACTGCCATGCTAGAATATGCCAATGAGAGTCTGAAAGTACTGATTAGAGTACCCACTATACCCTTGTACCATTTTGAGTAGTGAAAACTGTATAGTTCAATGTGAAATATAAAATATGTAAGATATAAACCAGAAAAACACTATTTCGCTTACAGATCCTAATTGCTACTTTTTTAAATTCTTTCAAAAATCTCCTAAAACCCTCAACTGGAAAACCTTCAACTTTTCTTTTATACCATTTGCTTTCCTCTTTGATCAGGCTGACTACCCTCCTAAGTCAATCCATACTTTGTCAAATATTGAAGGGTTAAGTCTATGCTAATGATGAACGCTAAATATGTGAAAGCGAAAAGAGTTTAAAACGCAAATTCTAATTTGTACGAGAGATAAAAGATGAAGATTATTTCATTAAGGTGACTGCTGATTTGCAAGTAAATATTATGTTGTTCAGAAAGTAATTTCGTTTTTTCCGAACAGAGGACCTAATTGTATTTTTTCATATCCAACTTCACACTTAAACCGCATGAAAAAAAAGAAAGAAGAAACAAGAAAAATGAAATTACTTTCCGAACAACCTAATATTTCACCAATCTTCGTTTCTATCTCGAACTAAAAATTCTGATCGTTGCTTCTGAGATTTATAATTGCGAAAATTCACTTTTCCGATGTTTAAAATCCTCGACTGGATTCCTGCGCCGACCTTTCATATTGTTTGCTCTTTTTCGTGGTTAAGGTGGCTACCCTCGCGTCACGGGTCTCGTCGCTTTAGCCCATTGATATCACGCCTGGCAGACATCGAGGGGACAAGCCTAGGTTGATGGTGACCTCGCTCTTAACGGTTGCCTGGGAGGTCGACACATCTGCGGAATATATCCGAGACTTTCCCAAGCTTTCACCGTTAACAGTGAACCTACCACAGCCAGCCAAATGGCCGGTCGTAATTAACGAAGAAACGGAGGATGAAGAATGTCAGAAGAACCGGGATAAGAAGGTATATTGAAAAATTGATTATATGTATGTATATTACAAGAAAAGTCATAAAGTCGAATTACCAATGAGATACCGCCGAATGCAGAATATTTAATTAAAAGTGTAAAAAAAACACCCTTTAGATTGGTGGTGGTAGGTGCAGTGTCAGATGGCCGCCATGAATTTGTGTCAGAACATATCGAAACTTACCTAGTTTAGACCAAGGAACTTATAAATAATTCGATAACACGATTGAAGTAATTAATTAATTACTTTTTTTGCAATTGTAGAAGTTATGGAAGATAGAGAATATTTTTTAACAGAATTCGTTCGAATGATCACCATGAACTCAGATCACCTTACGACATGTCTAGTTTAGATTAAAAAGTTAATTAATTAATTAGTTTTTTCAAAGAATTGTAAAGATTATGAGAGATTATGAGAGATAAAGAATATTGTCGACCCAAATTTGTCCAAATGGGAAATAATGTACACAGTTCAACAAAACGGTTGAGTTAATTAATTAATTGTTGGATTTCATGAATCGTAGAGGTTGCGAGGCACAGAATATTTTTGAACCGGATTTGTCAGGTTGGTTATGTCAGAAATCTGTAGGATCTTATGAGGACAAGTGGCGACAATGAACCCATAGAGCCAACAGATGTAGCAACGGAATTTGCAATTAACTTTAAAACGATGTCTAAATTATCTTAATCCTCTTTGGGGAAACATGGTCGACAGATCTACAGGCTTTATGGCTTTATTATTCGTGGGTCTGCCTAAAGTATTACACAGACACCCTAGGACCTTCTCTACTTCAGTCTCCTCGGACCTAGCCACTTACACTCTCCTTCTCTTTCCGATGCAAATTTTCGATCCACCAATAGTTGAATCTCCATAAAGCAATTAACCAATTGTAGAACTACAAGAAAACACGCCTCTCCATAAAATTCGTATAAACAGAAGCTTAATCGAGGAAATTCCTAACGATTATCATTAGTTATACCAAAAGCCATTGACATTATTCTCTTGTTTTTAATATGTTTATTTATTTAGTTAAAATCCTAATTCGTTTATTAGTATTAGTTTGTACTATCGTACTTTAAGGTAAAATTATAGCCATTTATCGTCATAATCGTATAAAAGAGAAGCGAAAGTAAAATTTGTCAAAAAATAGAGTCATAAATCTCAACTGATAGATATTTTAATAGTTTAATTTTTATATTCCATCTTTTTTTTGTAGTACAGGTAGGTTTTATAATTGAATTACGACTTTTCTTTAAAGTAGGATATATTATATTATATTTTATATATAATCTAAATAGCAAGCTTCAAATACAGATTTGATACCATATTCAATTCCTGAATGCACGTGATTAAGCTGGAATGTAATTTGCATAATACATATGACATTGTTACAATGTCAAATTTCAAAATTTATTCGATATTACAAAATCGTAATTTATTGAAATCGAGGCTAATCGTAGAATTCAATAGAGAACGAATGGATGATATTTTAACAGAGATTGTTAAAAATAATTCATGCAAAAGGACAGAGATATCTCAAACGAAGTTAAATTATCCCATTATTATTCGTCGCTAAAAATGAATATCAAGAGTAAAGAAAATGGAGCAGAGGTCAGGCCAAATGGAGATATCCAGTTCGTTTTTTTTTTAAATAAGTGTGGAGTAGAATACGAGATTTTGTCACATCCTTCTCACTCCTTGTTCTTACACTTCTCATGGATTATCATTTTTCTCAAACAATGATTTTTCATTTTCAACCAAAGCCAATCTTTCGAAGAATATTATTTCTGGAACCAGAAAACTTCAGATGTAACATTTGAACATCTTTCGAATTCTATAATTGACAAATTGTATCAATAATAATTTTTTCCAAATAATTATACATTACGGAATTTTTTAAATAACATCTTCTAAATCTTTTCTGATGGGAAACTTCTAATTTTCTATGTCCTGAATATCATAAGCAATAATTTTGTATAAATAATGAAATTTATTCGTCATTCGGTCAAGTGTATAAAAATATGCGGAAATTCTTTGCACGTTTGAAAAAATCCGTTACAGAAAAGACATTTCGCACACACCACGTTAATATTTACCATATCTGGCAAAGTTACTGTACAACTTCGTCGACGCCATTTTAGATTCTTCCGTTACGGCAACGTTATACCTCCTGATGACTCGAATTAGGCGTGTAATGGTTTTACGAGCGCTCGTAAATAAAGGAAAGGAACGAGACGATGCTGAGAATCGAGTATAAAGGTGCGAAGAAATTGAACTATCTGGTTGCAAGAAATTGTTTATATTAATAGCCTATAATATCAACATCAGGATGCTTTGTAACCTGCGATATGGAAACAAGAATAAATCGAAGCTCGCGAATTTAAAACACATCCTTGTTACTATACGATAATTATCTTCAAGCAGTGCAATTTTACTAAAAGATTTTTTGCACTTTCATCCCCTTTTTGTAATATTACAGTGCTAGAGATTACTGAATTACGGCGCGCATAAAGTATGTTAAAATGGACAAAAAGGATCTACATAATTATGTGATTCGCATACGTGATGAATAAAAGGAACAGCAAATAATAAATTACAAGCAAAGTGTCTCAAAGCATAAATATAACGAGTAGATATTTAAGTGGCTAACGATGATACATAATGGTGATATCCATGAATATCGTGTATATTTTTATTGCGAGATTGTATGCATATGAGCTGTAAAATTGTAATAACTAAAATTGAGTCATAATTAAATATATGCGAACAACGAATAACTTTAATAAATGACTTTTGTTAATATTCACAATATAACAATTAAAGACACTTTATCTGTTTGTACATATTCGTTTAATTAATAATTAAAACACAAATTTCTTTTAAAAATATTTCAGAAAATGTAATTTCTTGAATTTATCTTTTCCCGAATAATTAAATATTTGTTCACAATTTAGGGCAGCCCTTGTTATATGTTATTACCGGTTCGTGGAGCAGCGTTAATCAGATAAACCACACTTGAGATCTTCACTTTCATTGTTATCCCTTTCAATCGAGTAGACAAAGAACAACTATAATGCAAAATTATGCTTTAAAAGCCATTTCATCGCCGCATTATCGACGTCTCTTATATCTGACAAGTAATAAAGTAAAGAAATGGGAACAGAGAATAATAAAATCCGTTATGGACTTACGCCTGTTTAAAGGTTTTCATTCTTGGCAAATACTATTAAACTGTTAGATAAAAGTTGCTTAATACCCGCGTTAAGAAGAGCAAATAATTCGCCGGAGGTAACATTTCCTTTCCATACGAGAGAATTTATTAAGGTTTACGAACCACTTGATGTCTAAGGCAATCAAAGAAATCCCAAAAATCCTAAGTTTTAAAGTAAACGTGAAATTTTATGGCAACTAATAAAAATACTTGTCCGGGGAACACTTTAAGACGCGTATAATTACAATATTAGACCGTAGAAGAATTTAAAATGAAAACGTCTAGACTTACTAAGTTATACATTCGCACGCACTAATTTCACGGTTTAACGATTGAAGAACGTACGTATGATGTTAAATTCCTTCAATCATCCTACTCTCGATATCCTATTTTTATTTTACTGGAAACCAAAGAAATCATCTACGTATTACACGACGAAGAAATAGTGCAAGGTTTTTAATCGTCTAAAAAGAAGAGAAAGGCAGTAACCAATTTAAGTAACAAAGGAGACTAACAATAAGCCCTGCATGAGGAATAAAAATTTGGATCCTCCTTTATTTATAATCATTTATTATTTTCTCACGTTCGAAATTGCCTACCTTTGTTTATATTTTCTTTAAATATTTTTTTGTTTTGTTATTGAACTATTATTTATTTCACTGTATCGTTATAAAGGCATTAATGAATTTCGATAATTAAAGTAAAATAAAAGGTGCACAATTACAAATTTAATTAAATCAAATTATNTAATTCTTTAAATTTGTTAATAATCTATTATGATTTTATCTCCTTATAACGAGTGATTTCCAGATGTTAAATTATATTAGAAAATTCGTAATTAGTATTCTCACTAGTACCGATTATTAATTTCAAGATTTCAAATTGAAGCAGGTTAATCGTGTTTCCAAGAATATTTCCGAGAATGAACGCGGTTGTTCAGCACATAAGAGTGGGTATTTACAAAACTAATTACATGGACTTACGTGTCTACATAAACCTGCAGACTTATGATTGACTTTAATGTCAATAATAAACTTCCTAACCGTGTTATATTTTTCTACGATTCTATTTAATATCCAATTTCATTTGTAAGCTAAGAACTATATCTACTAGATCCAATAAACGTAAATACAAGCGTTATCGTAAACTAAGCTAATTGACTTATGGACAATGAAATATTATATCATGCGCGGCATTTTGTTTGCCTAAAGTGAGAAAAAAGAAAAAAAAAAGAGAGAAAAATTGATACATCGACAAAGATATTACTATAACTGGAAAGTTGCTTACAGCCTAGGTTTAGCACTGCAAACAAAGTATCCCATGAGTCTGTTGACTGTATAGAGATACCTCTGGAACGTTTAATGAGATCAGCTGACAGATACCAGTACACGTTAACTGTCAGATTATGGCAAACTAAAGTAATTTATTCCTGGACAGCAAAACAATAGCTAAGCATTTCTCCGCCCTAAAAAAAAAATAGAGAGGGAGAGAGAAGATTGCACGAGCGATTAAGACACTATTATGACCCCCAAGATCACAGGTGATTGTTCTTATGCGAGAGTTTACCAATGTTTGCAAAGCTAATTACAGAGACTCGTATTTCCACGTGAACTTTCAACGCGGTGACTGATAATACTATCATTAACGAACTCTGCAGGTTGTTAAGCTCTCGTGTAAATCGATTGCTCGATCTACTAGCCAGGGGTGGTAGCAAACTTATGACCTGCGAAATATTTAAATGCAATTCGTCTACGGACAATGAAGAAACAACACGGTATTTCATTTATGGAACAAAAAGGATTGGCTCGTTCATTAAGATACTATCTTCAGTCTAAGAATAAACGAGATCGTTCATCAAGATAGCACTGTGACTCAAGAATGCAGATGCTCGTTCGAGATACAACAGTCACGGTATCTGCAAAGATAATTATACACATTTGTGCTTCTACGTAAACTTTCAACATGTTAGCCGATAATACATTAATGGACTCATTAACGATACCTTGTAAGTTCCGAAGCTTTCATAGGTCACCTCTACCTGCTAACTAGAGATGGTCTGGGAGTCGTAATTTTCAATACACGTATATTCAAATTAGTGTAATCTAAAGTAATTCACCAAAAGGTAGTCGAGTAATAGCACCGTGTTCCAATTGTCCAACAAAAATAATTATAATCACGAGCTGAGATACCATAACAACTGCAAAAATGTAGGAGCTCATTCGAGATATATAAATCACGGCATTTTCAAAAATGATTTCATACATACACGATTCTCAGCGAACTGTCATTGATATGACAACAAAAATGAAAGTGATCAAACAAGATAAAGAAAATACGATATTTAAAAAGTATTTCCACAGGTTTATAGTTCTACAATAATTAATAGTAGAATCGTTAATGAACTCTATACTAAGTATGCATATCATCTATATTAAAATTGCTATAAACAGAATTAATTTACCTAGAAACGAGTATGGAATAACATATCGATTTATTTATCCGCTAACAAAATTTTACCGAGTCACTAAAATATCGTCATGACTGGAAGAATGAAAATGCTCTCGGAAGATAAAGGACCGGCGATATTTCTAAAAATACCTGCACACGTTCAGATATCCAGGTTGAGCACGTTGATTGATAATAGAATCGGTAATGAACTCTATAAGTTGCTAAAGTTCCATAAACCAATTCTTCTATCATCCAACTAAGGGTGGTCTTAAACTTATGATCCTACGGCGTACACAGAGCAGCGTCCAGATACGTGTTCCTTTTATTGTCCTGAGTCGCCAGTAAGTGTATTAGCATTATTCATGACTAATGGGAATAATGAGGAGCGTGATTACCGGTAATGCCGTACATTATTTTCCGTCTATAGCGCAACAACGTTCCGGTTACGGTTAAGGATAAACGTACGCCGTTGGACTGTGTACGCTAAACGTCACCTATTTGTTTGGCACTGCTTACTTACACGCTTTGCTACGCAGGTCCCAAATTTTTAGGGTACGATCGTGACTGCCGGTAACTACTTTTGAAGGCTCGCCAAGAAACTTCGCCGCCATCACCTTCCCGCAGTGGCCCGTTAGAGTGTGCTGAAACAGAAATGGAAATGTCGTTTTGGAACATTTACCAACACGTTCCGCGTGATAATACGCTCGTTTGTAATGCACGTGACGTATTAAAAAAGGTTAGTAACAATTGCCGCCATTTAGATCCCACCGGCTAGCATACTCTCGCGGCTTCGAAATGCCGGAAATATTGCTCGATGGACCGAGTCATTGAAAATTTTCTGATAAACTCAGTCTACTCGCGATGATCTATAACGTCGTAGGATTTGGAAGTTACTCGATTATGTCTCCTTATTATCGTTTTATTTCACCTCGTTGAGATACCAATCTGTGCGTTCATGTTAAACATACATATACGTGTGTTTGTGTTTTTCAAATTCTATTGGAACAGATTTTATATTATTTTATTTATCGTATTAATTTTGTAGTGATGTGATTTATGTGTTACTCAGTTTTTCTATTCATCATTGTTATTATTTGTTATTATTAAATTGTGTTATTTATTATTGTATTATTATTAATCCTGTTATTACTATTATATATTATTACTTATTATTTACCGCAATATTTATTATACAACTTATTTATCACTTATTACATATATTTATATTACAGAGCTATAATCGATTGTAATTTCATTTTGAGAGTAAATAAAATCTGAACCATTTGAGATTAAAATGGATAATTTCACCCTAAAATTCTTCCTAAAATCTTCCTACAATTAGGAAATTAAATATTTTTCAAAATTTCATTCCTTATATTATATGATATAATATTTAACGAAGATTTAAAAAAAAAAACAGTAAGTCACTTTGTAATACAGTTATCACGGGAATATATGAATTATGTAGTACAAACGTGATTAACTATCAATTGTTAGTAATGTTAGTAACGTCATTGTATATGGAAAGTTGTGTCAGAGTTCTACCGCCTTATTCGTTAATTATTTATAACTTTACGGTATAATAAATGCAGAAAACTCTTGGCACCAACTGCGACTTTTCTTAAGTTAATTACTCAAATCTAGAATCACTGCGAGTAAAGTATCAGAACTTTTCCACAGATCTAATAATCCAATAAGGAGTTTGTGAAATCTGAACCAACTTTAAACGTATTAAATGCTTTAACAAAATACGAGAAATTTCGTGCAGTGCACCAGGACGCAAGATCCATTTTTAAACAAAGAGAAAGAAGATAAATTTGCAAAGGTACGTGAAATTTTATTGGGGCAAAGAAATTCATAGAAATCCATAAAATTTTCCTGCGACAAAGAAAGTTGTGCATTAAAAATGTATACGAAATGTGTTTAAACTAAACTTCGTTATTATAAATATTTCAGTAACGTTTACAAAGTAAAATGCGATATGAAATCCACTGAAATTTTTAGCGAGGAATACGCGGAATTGAAATTGCAAGGTAAAACAGTTACGTCGTCATTCTATGCAAGACGCAACGTAATTTGTGTTACAACCGCAGAGGCTTAGCTCTCTTCGAGAGTTCATACCGGATTTCTTTTTCATGAAAATTGAGTTTGAAAATCCTCTGAGTATGTGCAGAGTCAACAAAGACACCTCAGCGACTCCACGTGTATGCTGCTATTGGGCTTCAATATAATATTCTCTGAAATGTATATATTAAGAGAGAAATTTTCTGGAAAAAGCGAGTAATTTCTGACATAATAAATGTCGCGAATATATTAAAATATTTATGATAATATAATACAATGTGTGCTATTTTAAAAAATCATACAAAATAAATGAAGTATTATACGATTATGTATTTATTAATACAGAAATAGTAAAAGAAAATTAATTTCATAAAACTAAGAGATAAATTAATCCTATTTAGCTGAACAATTATGAGTTTTACTATGTTTAAATAAATTGAAGAAATTAATTTTCTATTTGGCATCTTTTTATTAATCGGAATAAAGTTTACTATGGAACTTTAATGTTCGATTGATGTACCTTCTGAATTTTATTTCTTCGATGGGAAGATAAAAAAGAAATTATTAAACGTGAATACGCATATAAAATTTTGAAATTAAGTTACAAAAATAAATATATCAATAAAAATGATGTTTGCCGGTAATTTCATTTCGAATTAAAAAAGAAAATCCGTAACAAAAATAATATTTGCAAGTTCCGTTATAATTAATTCTTCCGTTTCAAATTTATTAAACCAAATACAATAACAATCATCGAAGCTTCGAATTTAGAGCGGGACGTATTGGAATAACAAAAATACGCATTTAAATGATCACGACAAATACGGAAAATTAATACGAATACGAGTAGAATATTTCAGTTGTTAATGCCAGCATTAACCTCGATTACGCAGTTACATGACTTTCATTAAATCAGTGAATACAATTTCATGTTATGTGTCAATACTCATATTAATCTCGGTTGGCATTTTGAAAGATAATCTAAACGCAAACTGTATTAATCATTTTAATTTCAACCTGTTACTATCGTTTGCCCGCATACGTTGCGCTAGTCAAATTAGACATTTAAACAAGGCGATTTTTAATTTATTACAATATTCCGATATTTATTTACTCATTTTATATTAGTATTTTTGTTATTATCCTTGAAGACTATTGCTAATGTATTGCTAATGTTGTTATTTACATAATTATATTAGCCTGGCATTAATATTGCTCATGTGATACGCGCACGTGTATTATAGGCATTTAATGAAAATTTTACGTAAATTAAGATTCAGTATTTATACGGTATTAATCGGTAGAAAGTGAAAATAAAAATTTCTACAGCATATTTCATGGGATAATCTTAAGCTGATTTATTTCCTTTCATATAAACAGCACCGTATATATGTATATAATTAACTTAATTTCACGAAAGATACTCGTATTACGACTCAATTGCGGAAACAGAATATTTTGATTTGATATGATTATTAATATTAATGGAATAATTAGAAGAGAGAATTGTGTTTGGTTTGTTCTGAATTAAGCAATGGGAAGCTACAATAATAATAATGTAAATTTAATCGATAATTAAGTTTATTGCTAATCAAAGTATGATCAGTTTGTGCCGACAGGTGAGAAATACCAGGGATGTAAAGTAATCATTTACATCGAGCACTAATCCATTTTAACTATGCATTAGAATTATTTGATTAGCGAATTTTAACTGTTACCTTACATCCAGAATAATTGCATACATATTATTCCTATAATAAATATCTTTACGAAGAGCCATTAATAAATGCCAATATCATCATAAGGAACTCGAATAACAAACAAAAATAACGAATAAAGGAACCCCAAAAATAATAAAAGATATATAAGATATCAAATTTTATAAATTTAACTCAATCTNTTTACCCAAACTTGACCCAATTTGAAGATTAAAGCGTCGAATTATTAAACGATGAGCTGAAAATTTAAAAACCTAATCTTGGCGCAAATTGAAAATTAAAATATTAAATTATCAAATGACGAGGTAAAATATAAAAATTTTTTAATTTTACCCAAACTTGACCCAGTTTGAAGATTAAAGTATTAAATTATTAAACGACGAGTTAAAATATCAGAGTTTAAAAATTTAACCCAATCCTGGCGCAAATTGCAGGTAAAATTACGAAATAACCTATCGATTAACCAAAAAATAAAAAGTATTAAAATCGCATCGTAAACAGATAAAAAAAGAAGAAAAAAAAATTGCAAACTCTAATGAAAAATTAAAACGACGGAAATTATTGTCACGATCCTCTTTCAGGTAGCTGCATAATTAAACGAATCCCGATGCAGTAAAACAATCATTCCGATGATTAATAGCCGCGTGTACATTTCATGATGGCATTTCACCCCTTCCACGCGTGTTTTCGTCCAATAAAACTTGTTACCCGGAACATTTCAGCGGCGAGGGTAGGTGAATTATAAATACAGTTTCGCCGGCTAATTCGCGAGAGAAACTGTCATCGTCCGGTAAAAACATCAACGTGAGAAAGTCGCGATGCGGCGAGTAACACGGTTTACCGTCTTCCATTGACGCTTCTAAACAATAAAAGAGCGAGATATAAAGGCTAATAAAGTTATCCAACACATGGCCTGTCCTCTCTGCCACGCCGTTTAATGGTAAAGAATTCAAGCGTAACGTCGACAACGGAAACACGAAGAACTCGAGGGCTTTTTTCCCGGGACAGGGGAGGGGGGCCCGCTGTGAAAAAGAAGACTTCGCCAATTTCAAGGTACACGAGCGTCGGGGCTCTTGAAAAATGTCCTAATGTAAATTAATGGACCAGAAGTTTAGCCAGAAGGGCTCTAACGCGAAAGAAACACAGGTAGGAAGAACACAGCGCACACCTACGTTATGCGAGTCAAGGAAGAACTTTTTCCACCACCATGAAGGAGGGTGAAGGGGAAGAGAGAGAAAGAGAGAGAAAGAGAGAGAGAGAGAAGGAGAGAGAGTGAGTGAACCGAAGTATACCATAATCTAACGTCTCGAGAAGTTGGTGGAAAGTGCAGAGGTGAGTTCGCGTTTCTTACAGGAGCATTAAACGATCCTCTGGTTCCCCCCTTCCCCCCGATTGTCCTCAAACCCAACAAGATTCGAACTTACGATTGTCCGACTTTCCGCCATACTTATCAGATTCGACATATTTCTTTTTTCCCCTCTTGCTCTACCCTTGGCTACCCCCGAATTAGCTAAATAGTTCAATTACGAAGTAATTTTGAAGAAATTTCAAGCAGAAACTTATTATCTCACCTCTGCCGACGTCTCACTCAACTTTCAACCTTTCGTAGGATATTCAATTTCTTGTAGGAAGTGCAGGTCGTTTTATTTTACTGGATGAATTTGTTACGTCTCGGGAATTGCGTAATTATAACAGTTGAATTGTGACCGAATTTTTTGGCGAAAGAAACTTTGATTTCCTAAAGAACGTGAGAATCGTATTAGACGTAACAATTATAATAGTGTAATAGAATAGGAAATTAAAGAATATTTAAATTTAATACCAAGTTAAAAATAAGAAAGTTTGTAGAAAGTTAAAGGGACAACTCTGAAAATGTGCATAATTTGAGGAACTTTCTTTCCATGAAATTATTTACTCGATCATTTTGAATACTGTGAGGTTTTATTCGGTAATTATAAGGGTACGAACAGAATTTTTCTGCATTTTAAAAAATGCTGTAATTTGGAGTTATAAAAGCGTGTGTGTAGCGCCTCTATGATGAGATCTAAAATTGGCGGGAGCTGTAGTTGCTCCCCTGTTTGCCCATAACAAGAGGCGAACCTTTAAAAATTTGCAAAAGTTGCAAATTATTAAAATGAGGCCGCTTTGAGGGGAAAATCGATGATACTTGTTTGATGAAAATAAAACAGATACGTGGAATATGAATAAACAATTTAAAAGTTTTTATTTACCAACGAGAGTGAAATAAAAAGTTGCAGCCCTCGAGTAATTAACATTTTAAGATCATACGGATGTGTAACGTCACGCATCGCGTTTGAAATTGATTTAACGTGATTATACGAGAGATCGGGGAGAGATATACGACAAAAGAACGTGAAACATGTTAGTTGGGCAATAAGAACTTATGGATAGTAAATCGTCGACTGAGGTCTTAAATAATCATATATTGCAAACGAATCCTAGGAAGAATGATCGCGCGATAAAATTTTAATGTATTGGTTAACGAAGCAACAGAGAATTTATTGTAGACTATATTCAAAAATTGTCATCACTGTGCTGTTCTACGATTGCTATAGTATCGTGGTCGTAGGATATATGTATGATTTCAGAGGCCTAATTAAAATGTAGCGATATTTAAATTCTAACAATAAAATGAATAAACTTACTTGATACGATAGTAGAATAGTGGAGCATGACTCGACGAATATTGTGACATGTATATTGTGATAACGAATAATATACATACATACATATACATGCATTGGAACATNTAGCAAACAGTCACATTTAATTATAGAAATGTAGCACATTATAATGAGTAATCTAAATATGAATTTTTCTGTTCATAAAGTAACTTTCACGTCGTGATTTATATCAATTTATAATTCTACATTTTGCCGTGAAAAAAGGAACGATTATATTTGTGAGAAATTATATTAACCTTGTCTAATAAATCAAACGTGCATATACGGGTATATTCTATTACACCAGTGATTTTCAACCTTTTTCTTCTTCTTCTTCTTCATCTACGTCGCATCGACTGAGAGGTCATTTTTCACACGTGTTTATCACTTTCAGCTAATTGAGTACGTTTCTCGTGCAATTTTAGTCCATTAAGACTATATCGGATTTTATATCGTATCAACCTCTTCCATCACATGGCACAGATAAATTAATTAACAAAATTCTACAGTACATTAAAAAATTTATCATATTGTATTTAAAAATAAAAATACGATTATATTACATACATATTACATTAAAATTA
>NIJG01000352.1:44931-66191 GCA_002201625.1 Euglossa dilemma
TAAGTTGTATACTTTTTATAATATTGTTAAATTATAATAAATATTATACTTAATGTAAATAAAAATACTTTAAATTGTAATATGATGTTTATTGTGTAATATCCAAAACAAGGTGTTTCATGGAATTGTGCTTAGCTAGAATCGGAAATAATAGAAGCTACAGAAAAGTTTTTATTAGATAAAATTGAATGGTGTTGTATGGTATATGAACTAACGTATATATGTGATTATTCTAGTAGTAGAAATGTTTTTAAGATATCAAGATACTTAAACAGGATTATCATTAATTACTCTTACAAGATAGTAGAACTGTGTATTCTTTAATAAAACTGTATACCGTGTGTACTAGCAGATATATCTGTTTGATATCTATAAGAAAGTATTCGGGTAATTAACAATTATCGAAAGTTGATTAATTTACAAGATATCTTAACTCTATTTCTTTCAATGGTATGTTTGGAATATTTGTTACGTATTTTGTACATATTGTTTTCGGATTGTAATAAATTAATAAGTAATTCGAAAATTTAGTTAAATAAATAATATTGCAACAAACGAATAAGTACACGATCGACATGTTTAACGCATTCGCAGCTGCAAATTTATTCGCAAATAAATTACGTTATTTACGATTTTCTTTCTGTCGACGTGAATTTATATTAGGTATTTTAAATTCTATTTCGCGTCGTTGACGTAAGTTCTAACAATTATGTATATTCTGAAGAGATTCATAGGATCTTAATTTATATACTTATCCTAATATAATATTGAAAATGTAAAGTTAAAATATCTTTTAATTTAACCAATAATCAATATAAATGCTCTAATACTTTTTTTATAGAAAAAAGGGATGCATCTATTAAAAGAAAAGGTGATTTTTAAAATGTCTTCATTTCTGGAGTAAACATATGCCTTAAGTCATGTACCATTTAACATCCTTTAATATTGCATGAGATATCATATATATCAAATATATATGTAACAATTTATTTTCACTGTTAATTTGTATTATATAAAAATTTTAAATGATATTTAGGTGCAATATGGGTCAAAGTGCCTGTGACATTTGATTGGTGGGAGGTTGAATTAATATTTAGAATAACAGGAAGAGGAAAAATTGGTGCAGATGGTTTAGCATTTTGGTACACTGCTTCAAAGGGTGCTTATAATGGCACTGTCTTTGGTAGCTCTGACCTGTGGAAAGGTCTTGGAATTTTCTTTGATTCCTTTGACAATGACAATAAACGCAACAACCCCCATATCATGGCAGTTATGAATGATGGCACACAGTTCTTTGATCATTCAGAGTAAATTACATTTCTTATTATATTTTTTTTTTTACAAACATTATTTCCTTGACAACGAATTAAGTGTTATGTATAAATTCAAATATTTTAACTTACAATTTGTTATGTATAATCTTCTGTAGTCTTTTCACATATCCTTTACGATACTATTTCTTAAATAAGAAATTGAAAAACGCAATTACTTATAACTTTTAAATATTCCCANTTTATCAATGCACCTACACATAACTTTTTATTTTACTGCTTAATTAAAGGTGTTGTTCCATAATGGTATAACGAACAATGAAGAAAATTATGAAATGTGTTTCCGAATTGAAAATGTTGTTCTACCAAAAGGAGGATACTTTGGTGTTTCTGCTGCTACTGGTACCTATTATTGAAAAGATATTACGTTAATTTTTCTTTCAATATAACTAACAGTTTCTGTAATATTTTATTTAAGGTGGTTTAGCTGATGATCATGATGTTTCGCATTTCTTAACACATTCTCTACATTCCCCTGATCAGTTGGCACTGGATGAGCATAAAGTATCTTTGGAGGAACAAAAAAAGCTGAACCAGGAGTATGTGGAATACGAGAAAAAGTTACAGCAACAAAAAGTTGAATATCAGAAGTAAAGAACATTATAAACTTTAAAAGTTCATTTTAAGTATGACATTTGTCTTTAAAGTTATTTAATTTAATAGAGAGCATCCAAAACAAGCAAATGCAGAATTTGAAGATATGTTTGAAAGTGACAGTCAAAGGGAATTTCGACAAATCTTTAGTGGTTTAACTGAAATTTTTAATGAGATACGTATTGTTAACACAAAAATGGACGAAATAATAGGAAAACAAGAACGATCTTTAAGTCTAATATCTCAATTTCAACATGGCGGTAAAGTCTCATTCAATTACCAATAATTAAATATAACTCTAAATAGGAAACTTATATTCTATGAAATAAATAGGTGCACAATTAGGAGGACAACCAGGACAACAAGTGCAATTGATTGATACAATTCGTCGACAAGAAGTGGACTCTTTATTCCAAAATCAAAATAATATAATAAATACTGCAAAAGAAATTAAGTCCTATGTAAATGAAGTATATACTCGCACTGACACCATTCTTAAAAATCAAGCTCGGGCACCAACTGCTCAGGTGTATATTCATATCTCATTTTGTTAATTTTTCTCTTTTGTATTTCGTTAAAAGTAAACATTGTTTAGGTACAGGCGGTGGGAAATGATTATTATACGCTTATTTTGGAAATGCGAAACGGACTTGACACAATGAAAAAAGATATCGAGCAGATAAACACTAAAGTAAACAGTGGAGGAGCAGATTGCCCAACAACGAACTGTCTAACAACAACAATGTTTTTACTTTTTGTAGCAATCCAAATGTTCATTTTGTTATTGTATAGCATGTACCGGTAAATATTTACTTTGCTTTATGATATATGACGTGTTCCTAACGAACATAAATTAAATGCTATTTTGTTTGCAGGGACAATAAAGAAGCACAGGCGAAGAAGTTGTACTAATGTTTGTTTTCAATTTTACAGTAAGGGTATAAAAGTAAGGGTATAAAAATAAATTTCTACCTTTACTGACTCAATATTTTTATCACTTGTTAATCGTATTCGTAAAATATGCATTTTTGCTGAACATTTGTATAATAAATACATTCTTCATCTACAATAGACCTAACATGATACGGGAAGGAGTAGTTAATGCTCCTGAGGTATGATAAAAAAGAATAATCATCGATTATGCTCAGCTTGATATAATTTAATCGTTTTGAATATTTTTCTCAACGCGTGATATTTCTTGTCATTGTAAACCATAGACGTAAAATACATATATGTGTGTGTGGGTGCGTATATTGTGTATATGTGTACACAACGCCCGCGCGCGCGCACACACACATATAAATGCATACATACATATATGTATAAATAGGCTGGGAGAAAGTAGGTACGAAATTGAACTGCGTAATGTAATATCTTGTAGATGTCCAGAAATTTTGGAACGTGACAAATTTTGTCGTGTTTAGATAGATGGTTGTGTATGATATACATATATTTTTATTATCATTCATTAAGAATGTTTCGTGTTATGCGCAAAATTTTCCTTTTTTTATTAATTTTATTTATGATATTATTTTTTTACATATTGGTTTACCGATAACGTTAAAAAAAAACATGTATAGATATTTATATACAAATTTTGTATGGAAAAATTGGCATATCGAGGATTGAAAGCTGAGATAATTTTTTTTTTTCGATATATTTGATAATTTTCGTCATTACGTAAGATGATGTTTATCAATCTGGTACTACATTCCCTTAGGCAAACGAACAGATATAGGTTAGCTGTATGTTTCTAATGTGACAGATATTTAAAATTACAAATAAGAAACCGTTGATACGGCTCTATCGAATTCGAAGCACGGGTATTTTCTGCCCTAATATGTGCAAAAGTGACGTTGAACAATCACTAACATCCTCGAAGCGCTATGATAAGGACATTTTTGTTAAGCGAATACGTACTTTGTAAACGTATACGGTGTATCGAGTAATAGCGTAGAAAGGAGAAACTCGAATTATCCGCAAGCTCGGTATTCTCGTCAACTTTATTGCATTTATAAAAGTTTATCAAAGATTGTAAATGTATAATGAAATATATCTGATAATAAAATCATTAATCGAAAAAATCCAAGTTTGAACTTAAAACGCTAAAGAAAAATTGCACGAGCTGCGACCATTCTGAAATTGAAGGGATGCCAGGAATAATGAAAATATCGGAAACGATTTAATCGATCGATAGAACTCTAACAACGCAAAGGATATTAAGTGCATAACGGTTTAATTATATCTGTGGAAATTTTTAAACGAGTATACATAATATTATAATAATACAATAGACACATAATTTTTATTTAATTCTTTTAAACGTCCAATGTTTTATTTTATCAAATAACAAATAATATTATGTTTCTGCTTCTTTTATAGGTGAACTATAAATGTTTCCACCCAAAGGATCGAGATCCTTTTTATTGTTCAGAGTAGAATATTGCATATATTTTTGTATTTTTAAATAAATGTTCTAGAAACAAAATTTATTTGAAATATTTATTTTATTTCAAAGACAGCAATTTGTAAAATATGAAAATTAAAAATGTAACACTTTTATTTAAGTATGCATTAATAATTGTGTTAAGTTTAGTAAGATTAATATTAATTTACAAACATTTAAATGCAAAGTATTTAATATTTCCATATTTTATAATTATTGATTAATAATAGTTTGAAATTTTACTACTATGGTATCCATTGAAATTCTATCGATTTACTTCCATTCATATTACGTTTCTATTTTGTTTATTTTATTTCAAAACGATTCACGCGATACTGAGCAATTTACAATTTAAACATAATAGAACAAATACTTAAATTAATTCTTTACTATTCCTTATTTTTCGAATTTCTTTTTTTTCTAATTCGTTTATTTCTAAGCATAAATTTTGTGTATTTGTAGAAGTACGAAAAATTTGTCGTATATTTATATTAATTATATATTAGTAGAAATTAAGGATAATCTTGTAAAATGTAATATGGTTTTGAGATAGGAACGTGAGTTAAGCAATGGAGTTGTGCGTTGAAAAATAGATTTGCTAGATTCATTAGAACTACGTAATTTAAGTTATGTGTGAGTCATTCACTGGCCAAATTGATCAATACCATTTTTACGTATCTTTCAAAATTTTAGCTTCAAAATATTTAATTATCTACATCCGAAATAAATTTCTACCTTCTGTTTTCTTAATCGATTTGACAAGTGAGTAACTCATGTATCAGCATAAAACTACTCGATTATTAATTTTAGTACTTATATCGATTGATCCAACAACATTTTAACGAGGATCAAGAAATTATATTATTATATTTATCAATGTTGCTAGATATACAACGTGAAAAAATATTTTTTCGAATGAAAATTTCTCCTGAAAAAAGAGAAATGTATTAATCATATATCAAACATCCAGTAATAAATTTTATTACATATTTTACTACCTATGAATAAATAAACTGGAAGAAAGTTGAATTTCGCGTGTACTTAATATGAAATTTACATACACGTTGTTTCTTTATTTCACTTCATTCATTCTTTTTCGTTATTTTCATTTTAGATGGGAGTGAAGCGCGTCAGTTCCTGTAACATTATGACAAAGTAGAATTCTAGAAATCTCGAGAGCAATGGAACGTGAATACTAGACCACGAAAATTGAGATTTATAAGCCCGAATATTCTATCTTTTATTCATTCCTGGATACTCAAACACTTTGTAACAATCAGTGTTAAACGAGGCGAAGAGGAGAAAACGGGTCGTGGTTAAATCTTGCGAATAATTCAATAAAGGTTGGAATGGTGCTTTCGGAAAATGAAAGGAGCCGATGTACGCCTGCAATGCGACAAGTGCATGTACCAAATCTATATATACATGTACGTTCAAATACAAACATATTTTATCATTTTCCTTATTCAATTAACAAAAATGCGATTATAAAATTCGATAGATGTCTGCACCATATATTATTATATGTTACATACGTATGTATATTATTATTATTACTATAAGATTCTAAGAATTAAAAATAGTTTTATGATTATTCGAAAATTATTATAAAATTCAACAATTATTGAATAATCAGACCAATGTCTATATAACGAAGCCTATTATCGAGTGAAGCTCAATATAAAATTGATTAATTGTAGATTGACAGTACTATATAAATAACGTTGTTTTATATCAACAGAAAATATTAAAAATACTTATAGTAAGTAGAATGTAATAATAGTAAATATATGTGACAGCTGAAATTTTATCGATATTATATATGCATTTGTTAATATATATATAGTATTATTTTTCAATTTTTACTGCAACGTAATTTTATATTATTATACATAGACGACCAGAGATAAATAAATTAGGATAATGTTTATAAGGTTTCTAAAATAAAGCTTAGTATGTTTAAGGCATAGGAAATTATTATAACGTTTATAAGCTTGAAGTTTCTAAAATAGTGTTTAATAAATAATGATCATTATGACACGTGTTTTATACACTTTTGTACACATGCTTTACGTAATAATTAAATTACATTTCAATTTATATCTGTAACACAATTGTCGATAAGAATATTTGTTTAACACCTGCACAGACTTAATCTCCAGACACTCTGCATATATTGTTCGTGGATATTGTATGTGCACTTTTATACAGGGTGTCTCATTTATTTTATAAAAAAAGTAACATACACTAATTTCTGTACGAAACATTGTAATTTACTCAAAAGTTGGATGAATTAAATAATCCGATTTTCTAATGTTTCACTGCATTTTGCAAATATTTTATTTTATACTCGAAATCCAACAGAGACTATAAACCAAGAATTAAGTTATTTCAAAGTCTATATGCAAAATGAACTTTATACTTTTCGGAAGATTATTTTGATTGCAAAAATAATTGAAAAAAGTAATATTGAAGTGATGAAGTGGAAAATCAAATTAAGGAGGTTTCTGGAAAGAAGAAAAATGGCAAAGTAAATAAATCGAGTAAATTGTGTCAAAAATTTTAATTTTAATGGAGAAACTGAAAAACAAAAACTTCTAATTTATGTTAATTGCCGAAATATTAAGTTTAAATTTTGAGGAAATATTTTTAGATGCCTTGATAATTTAGAAGATAAAATTTATGAAAGTGAAAATGAACCGGTAATATGTTAGATTATTTGAATAAGTAGTAAGTTCATTTTCAGTATTTTTATTAGCGATAATTAATGAATGACGTACCTTTTTTAATATTTTACAATTATTTGCTGTTTTTTGCCTTTTTTGATAAAATTATTATCCTAATAAATATCGTTATTTTAAGTTCAATTCTACTTATGGAAAAAGTTGATACTATTCATCGAAAAAGAAAAAAAAGAAATGACTAAAATTATTAAATCGAATTACAAATCGAAATTCATATAGAAAAAGATGTATTTTCTTTTTAACGTTATTTTGACTTTAAAAATGTGAAGAGACTTTAAGAAACGACCATGAAATTGTCGAAATGTACGATAAATCAAAATTATAGAAAAACAAACCAATTATATGTTGTTTTTATAGAAAATAGATAAAAATTTTATAAAATAATCTTTATAACTATTTTATATAAAATAAAACAAATATGAACTATCTTCCAAGGACTATTTCGATCACAAAAAAATCATTCAAAATAGCCATTGAAATGTTGAAGTACAAACCAGTCTATATTATTCAAACTTTCATTTAAAAAGCAAATCAAGTTTACGTGTCTTTCAAAGAGTATTTTAATTAAAAGAGGAAGCTATGAAGATGTATAAATACAGTTCAAAGCTTCTCACTTTTCAAATTTCAAAATATTCAGACAGTAAATCGACGATATGTCTTTCAAGCTTATTCTAACTACAAAAAAACAAAAATAAAGCAAAAAAAAGGGAATGCTATCAAGGTATCGAAATATAAATCTAAATTCCACGCTACTTAATCCTCAAAAAATTCAGAAAATAAATCAACCATACACTGTCCTCCAAAAATTATTTCAATTACCAAAAAATGCATAAAACAAAACTAAAAATAAGTGAAAGCTATCAATGTATTGAAATATAAATCCAAATTCCACGTTACTTAATCCTCAAAAAATTCTGAAAATAAATCAACTACACACTGTCTTTTAAAAATTATATCAATTACCAAAAACTGCATAAAGCAGTCATCGAGATGTCAAAATATAAACCAAAGACTCATCATCTCATCAAAATATAAACTTACAAAGACCAAACTAACTAAATATCGACTTCCAAGAATTACTTTCACTAAAAAGGATAAAAAATCGTCATCAAGCTATCAAAGCCCAAAGTGAAACCCATCCTGTTCAAATCAACCATACACTGTCTTCCAAAACTAATATCAATTACCAAAAACTGCATAAAGCAGTCATCGAGATGTCAAAATATAAATCAAAGACTCATCAACTCATCAAACTATAAACTATAAACTATAAAGACCAAACTAACTATATATCGACTTCCAAGAATTACTTTCACCATAAAAATTCGAATATAAAATCGTCATTAAGCTATCAAAGCTCAAAATGAAACCCATCCTGTTCAAATCAAATAATATCAATTACCAAAAACTGCATAAAGCAGTTATCGAGATATCAAAATATAAACCAAAGACTCATCAAAATATAAACATCCAAAGACCCAACTAACTCTATATCGACTTCCAAGAATTACTTTCACCAAAAAAATTCGAATATAAAATCGTCATCAAGTTATCAAAGTCCAAAATGAAACCGATCCAAATCAAATCAATCGAATAATTCTCCTTTCCAACCATTGGTCAATAAAAATAATCGTATCTCTCAAAGACAATTCCAATTTCAAAATACCACAAAAAAGAAGGAATAAAACGCGTTATCAAGGTGTTAAGGAGTACAAACCAGAAGCCATGCACGTAGGGAACTATCTCGTCTAGTAAGGACTATCTCGACTGCAAAGAGGAGATAAAAAGGAGCCATCGCGATGTCGAGGTCTCGGGGAACGTCGCGAGGGAATTAGGGGGTGAGATAAAAATTGGAAATTCGGCGTATCTCCTCCGGTATCGTCCATTTCTGCGAACGGTTCACCCTGTCCTGGTGTACCAGCCCCTTTGGCGAAAACGCGACCAATAAGAACGTTCGTCCAGTGGCGCAGAATCCGGAGAATTCAACCCTTGTCGAGGCGTGCAGCCTCGATTGGCGAGGTACGATCCAATCGCGAGCTAGCCGATATTGATCTCCCTGTGAAAGAGGGTTGAATTGTTAAAACTTTTTTATTGGCCAAGTTGTAAAGTGTTTTATGGCCGACGGGGAAACTGGCGGCGGCGTTATGCGATGACCATGAGTTATTAAAATTGCCAGGGACGCCTCGATGCTTTCGCGAATTAATGGAGAGTATTCGCTGGAATGACCGGCGGTATGGTTATTATCGTTTTCCATCTCCAAGCGTTTGGTAAACTTCGCTTTCCTTGCTGCGTCGTCGTCCCATCTAATTATCGAGATTTTCCTCGTGCAGCAGGCCGTTCATTTTTTTTCGACGAGTCTACTCCGAGATGTTTCAGTTGTTACGCAGTAATGAGATTCTTTGGTTAAGGGACGAGTTTAGTTTAGAGTGGGACCCCGATTATAGTGTCCGTACCCCGTGAATACGAGATGAAATCGGGAATAAAAATTGTTACGGGTGAATGATAGAAATTGGAATTTTAACAATGAAACTTATGGGTGTTGGTATTGTCGATATTTTCTTTGTTAGAAGATATGCCCCCGATTATAGTGTCCAGCCCCGTAAATATGAGATTAAATCGGGAATAAAAATTGTTATGGGTGAATGATAGAAATTGTAATTTTAACAATGAAATTTATGGGTGTCGGTATTTTCTTTGTTAAAAAATATGATTATGAACTTGTTAATTCTCACGTTTGAATGGTAGAAATTAGAATTCGAATTTAAATTCTAATAATGAAACTTAGGGATATTGATATTGCAGGATTTATTTCCCTTATATGATTATTTTTCTAATAGTTAGTTACTTTTTTAATTAGAAGATATGTTCATTTGTTAATTCTCACGTTTGAATAATAAAGATTAGAATTCGAATTTAAATTTCACTAATTCCAATAATGAAATTTATGGATATCGATATTGTCGGATTTATTTTCCTTATACAGTTATCTTTATAATAGTTAGTTACTTTTTTTTATTAGAAGATATGTTCATTTGTTAATTCTCACGTTCGAATAATAAAGATTAGAATTCGAATTTAAATTTCACTAATTCCAATAATGAAATTTACGGATATTCTTTATATAGTTATCTTTCGAATAGTTAGTTATTTTCTTTGTTAGAAGATATATTCACTTGTTAATTCTCACGTTTCAATAGTAGAAATTAGAATTCGAATTTAAATTCCAATAATGAAACTTTTGGATATCGATATTTTCAGATTTATTTCCTTTATATGATTATCTTTCTAATAGTTAGTTATTTTCTTTGTCAAAAGATATATTCACTTGTTAATTCTCACGTTTAAATAGTAGAAATTAGAATTTGAACTTAAATTCCAAAACTTCCAATTCCAATAATAAAATTTATGGATATCTGTATTATCGGATTCATTTTCCCTATATAGTTATTTTTGAAACGGTTAGTTACTTTCTTCGTCAAAAGATATGTTCATTTTTAGTTTTCTTTCTCTATAAGTCTTCGAATTTTATATTAATTTTGAAATCACAAATTTCTCAAAATCCTATTTATATTATATTCCAAATTTTCCAAAGTATATTTCCTAATCGATGTCATTTTCTTTATCATTCTTATCTATACAGAAAATAAAATCTGCGCATCGTACAGAATTATGTCAATATTTTAGTTCGACTAAAGCTTCGAATTTTCTTTGAAAATATCCTGCCGTGTATTAGTAGGTTGGGATTGTTGTCATAACGAAATGGATATTTATCGAAAGGGTGAGAAGCGAAAAAAGACAGCCTCCCTTAAAATAACAGTTTAGAGGAAAATTAGCACCACTTTACTGTGTAAGCAAAAGTTACCCTCGCTGCAGTAAAATGGCGCGTTGTGCCCATTAGTATGATAAACTCTGCAAAATATGCATAGGGGAGTATAAAAGTAATTTTAGATATTTATAATCAAATATCTTGCACGAAAAATATTTGAGTTGATTTTTTTCGGCTCCTAACAGAATCATACTTCGTATCTAAAAGGTCTACTTCCGTTCGTGCTATTTTTCTAAATATCGAAGTAGAGTGATATTTTCTAAATCAATATCTTTTTGTATTAAAATGAGAATTGATAGAATCATATACAGAGTGTTAACAAAAACGTTAAAGATTTTAAGAATTTATATTTAATTAATGTAATTCCTTAATTCTTTCGATAAAGAGTCGATTTTACAGTGTAAAATACAACGTGACATAAATTTTCAAAAATACACACAATTATATTAAAAATCGATGCAAAAATTCATAAAACAAAAATCAAAAAGTATTTAATCACACACAGAAGGATCTAAAATTTATTAATATGTTCCTTTTCTCAATATTAATAAAATATTTTTACTTATGAAAATATTTATGATTTTCGAATAATTGGTCCGGATTTTAATTCTAAACTATTTAACATTTTCTCTTTCTTTATTTACATAATTTCTTTGACTCACCATAAGCACAACACCTGTCCACTTCACCCAAATATACATATTTGAGTAATTTAAATAGACGCATACGTATTAAAAATTGTATACAATTGAAACAATTATATTCTTATAATTTTACGTATTTTTAAATTATACGTATATATAAAAACATCACAAATATTTGTGATATCTACAGATACGTAAAAAAATATTTCTAACAATCACTGAACGGATAAGTTACGGCGTAGCTAACGCAGCTTCATTTAAATTTCATTTTTCCCCCGAATCTGGGGGAAACCGGTGCTCTGCCAATAAATCAGAGTTCTGTTCCGCGTGTCCAATCATCGATAGTGCGAATCGTAGAGAGGACACCGGCCGTGACAAATCGAAATACATTCTGTCACGCGTGTACATCTGCAAGGGTGGAGGAGATTGTCTAATAGATTCATATAAATATCTATATACATATACGAACACACATATACACAAAGGCGTAACACAAATGTGGACCAATATCCGAAACACGGGATTTATGTAACCGATCTCGATTCAAGGAGGATGATTTAGGATCCGTGGGGACGTAATTCAACGAGCGATTTGGTTGATCGAATTGCCCAAACGCGTCTATCGATTCGATTGATTAAAAGCTCGCCTGCACCTCGGGGGTGGTTCGATTGAAAGTCATATTCCTACAGAGGGTTGCGTTTTGTCGCAGTCGTGTTATCGTTCCTGTTCCCGGGACCCCTGCGAGGATCGACCCCAAATTTTATTCATATACGGTTTGGTTAAACGTTCGATCGTGCAGCGACGATTAACGCGCGATTTATTCGATTAAGGCGAACGTTGAGTAATAGATGTCGCTAGTGAGTTACCGACGCGAGTAGATGGACCAACGTTAATTGCCTGGGTATCGATAGCAATTGATTTGGCTGAGATCTAGGAGCTGTATGCGATCATTAGTGTGTGTGTAAATACGTGTGATAATAAGTTTATAAAGATTGCGAGAATGTAGAATAATAATGAGAATTGGGTGAATAAAACTAATGTGTTTGAAAGGGTTGTATGAGTATATATTAACTCGACGATATTTTCATTACTGAAAAATAGTAATTCAACTTCCGCCATAAAGCCGTCGATGTTTGAAAAATGGTAAATAGGAAATCGTATACAAATTAAGGGATAAAATTATTTTACTTCTACATTCCGCGCATCGTAGGTTAATTTTTCATTTTATATATTAATTAAAATCGATCTTTAGAATCTGATTGAACTCTCGAGTGCAAAGGGTTAATTAGTATGGAACGACTGTGAATACAGTATAATAATATATTTGTGAGGATTAAAAAGAGTTTTATTGATAAGAATTAATTTATGAGAATTAAAGGCAATCCGTTTATGTGTATCGTTATTATATGTTTTTAGAACGTTTCATAATTATTATTTATTAGTTATATATTATATAACACTTTCATAATTATTTCTGAATATTTACTCTAAAAAGTATCGTTTTTGTTTTAAAATTATATAATATAATACGTACATGTGTTGAAATATATTGACATATGCAAATATGTTGTAATAACGGAAATTTTATTAATTAAATTGCAATAAATTAAACGTATTTCTTCTGTTTCAATTGTAGTTAATGGATGAGTTTATAGTTCGGCATTACACGATGTTATGGTGGCATATTTAATTCTGTTTTAGTAGCGTTATTTAATTTCCGTTGTCTCGTGAATAATAGTACCTCTTAAAATTTCATCGATTCGTAACGTCGTTAAAGTTAGAATTCCTTTCCTGTATGTCATTTTATTTCCACATAATTCTTCCACCCACTTTTAAGTTATGGCTACTTTTCCAGTACTAGTTAATAATTAAACGAATGTACAATATAAGTGGTACACGATTAAACTCTGTTAAAAATAAAGCACATTTCTATTTAAATTTCAATTATCTATTACCAATTTTCTGTAAAAATATGCAATACAATAATTTATTTATTATGTTGTATTTATATTTCGATTATTTACTCGCACTATAAACATAATTACGTTAATTAGTATGTAGAAAATTTTGTTCAAAAAACGAATTTTAATATTTTATGTGTAATTAAATAAACCAGTGTAGAAACAATATAATATTGTTACATTATATAACTTTTATGCGAATGGGAAAAATTTAGAAAATTTTTTAATTTATAGTTTTTTATTTTATAATAATTCTCCCTTAATTACGCGCCATAATAATATTAGAAATTATTAGCCAATGAATTTCACGAAAATATTACACTTAAAGTCGTATTTGTACCACACTTAAATTTCTCTTTACTTCGCTATTATTAAACAACTACTTATGTCTGACGATAACCTGGAAATCTATTTTGTTTATGTCATGTAGGTAGGTTTGACCTACCTGAAAAGGAAAGTAGCTATTTAGTCTGTCCCGAGCCTTCCTAGACACGAGAAGTACAAACTACGTTATATTTTCAGTCTAGTGAAACCGATAATAGAATATAATATATTACAGGTACGTAAGAAACTTGATAATTTAGGTTATTATATTTACAATTTTCGTAAATGCATTTATCATTATCGAAACATAATATCATTAGTGAAAATATTGTCATATCTCATTCTTTATCGTCACTTACCATTTCTTTCTATTATTTTCTTTTATTTTCTCACTTCTACTATTACAGTACAAAGAATATAATTAGATCTATCTATGCATTTCGTATAATATCAAAATGAATATTATACTATATTACACAGCTAGTTAGAGAGAATATGAAAATACTTCCAACAAAATTTATATTAAATGTACAAAATGATAAAGTAAAGAATATAAGGTTTTAATATAATACTCACAGATCGAAGCAAAAGATAGTTGATTAACACAAACGTTAAAATTAAACTTGAAAAAACACAGAACTTCGTTCGCGTGCTGTCCGCTCTCTTTTTTAATACAATATTGACATCTATGGGTAACAGGTCGAAGTTCATCTTCGTTTATTGTTTTCACGCCTCGTATTATAGGGTAACAATATTCTACTTTCAGTTATAATCTGCTATTATTGACACTTAACCTAAAATGTTTGTTCCAACTGAAAGAAATATCGAGAATAACTAATGAAGTGCTTAAAATTAATATTCCAGTTAATCTAACAGTTAAAATATAATGATTAAGTTTCAAAAACATATTTCTAAAAATAAATATAATTCGTAATAATTCATATTTAGCTAATTTTAATACAATAGAAGCTGAAATTATTGATCCATAAAGAGTATAGAATTTTTACAAAAATTGACTACTGTTATATCGAAACGATTTTGAAGTATTAATTAAACATTTAATATCATACCTGGTAAGAATTATAAACATTTCAAAATATTTAATTTTCTTTTTTATCTTATTACTCAATTATGCTCTTCATTTGTTTTCTCCATTCTCTTACTAAAGTCCTTTCTATTGGATAATAAATTTCCAATGAAATTTCATAACCTAACTTCACTTTTTGCGAATAATCCTAACAGGTATTGTACGAATGTCAAACCTTCAGGTTGATATATGATATTATTCGCGACTGTCGATGAGATTGCACATTTTTTCGACCTCTCGGAAAAAGTATTCTGTAACAAGGGCAAAAAGTTGATCTCCCATGGAATCGGAAGCTTAACAGTAGACTCTGCTCGTCAAGGTTCACCGGGCAAGGAACAATAAGAATTTATTGAGCAAGAGAGAACACTAAGGATGATGACATTTATAATCTTTCACGAGGAGCATAGATCAACGATGTTTTTGCTCGACTTACAGGGGTGTCTCCGTACACTGAATTCGATTTTAATTATTATTAATTGTCTTCCGTCAGCGAAGGGGTTCTCGTATTTCTCTTTTTATCCGCATAACTTCCATGTTAATGCTCGTTCTCGTTAATTAGCTTTTGATCGTTGTTAGTCAGTAGAAATTAATTAGTACAAACTTATTAAAAAAATTATATCTTTCATTCCATATATATATTAGTATCTTTTTAACATAACATATTTTTAGGTTAATATTTATACTTGAAAATGACTTAAGCGTTTGACTAGTGTAAAATACAAGAAAAATTATATTTTCCTTTTTTAACAAGTAAGATGTTAATTCTCGTTCTTGTTAATTAGCTTTTGTTCGTTGTTAGTCAGTAGAAATTAATTAGTACAAACTTATTAAAAAATTATTTCTTTCATTCTATATATATATTAGTATCTTTTTAACGTAATATATTTTTAGGTTAATATTTATACTTCAAAACGACTTAAGCGTTTGTCTAGTGTAAAATACAAGAAAAAATTATATTTTCCTTTTTTAACAAGTAAGATAGTTTAAAGTCGATGTTTATATTTTACAATTATTTCTTTAATAGTGATTTGGATAGAATATCTTTTCCAACAGTATCTTAATATCGTGTTTGGACATTTATTAAAATAAATACAAGGTAGAAGAAAATGATACATAGGTGAAAGTATTAAAATTTGTTTAAGGTTTAAATGCATAATCGAAGTAAATATGTATTAAAATTTATATTACTTAATTAACCAGACAAGTTTACCAAATATTACATGTTTCAGGTATTCAATCAGAGATTAGAGTCTTTCACGCTGCAGTATAAAAATGAACATAAAAGACACACGAATACCAAAATTTCCAAATACAGGTAGCCCTCCTATAGCACGGTATTCTATAACACGGTTTCGCTATAGCACGATTCATAAATTGCGAGGACTCTCTTACAACACGGCGTCCTATAATACGGTTTCGCTCTAACACGATAAAAAAATTGCAAAAACATTTATACAATACTGTACTTTTTCAGTCGCGACGTAGCTTGCCATCTTAACAGTTTGAGTCCCAGAGATTTTTCTTTTCTTGTTTTGTGTTGTGCATACATTATTTATATTTTGAATAAAAATTAAGTTTTTTACGTAGAATTAAAGAAAAAAATTTGTTTTTAATAAGTTTTCGAAACGCAATTTTTCTGTAAGGAAAAGATCTTCGACTACAAAGGGTTGCAAACTTCGCTCTAAAGAGAGTCTTTCAAGTCTTTGATTGAAATTAAGCGTAACAGATAAACTGTTGTTTATATTTAATTAAAAAATTATACGTTCTCTAAAATAAAATCATTTTATATGATGTTATAACATAAATATTTATTTTTGCAGGTAATACCTGTATCTCAAAGCACGTCCTTCAAAACTCATTAGAGAATTTCCAAACCCAAACCTAATCCAATGCTTTTACCGTGTTACAGAGGATGTTCGCAAACCATCGGTATACCTCATCCAAAAATTTCAACCTTGCTAATTACATTCCAAAGTACATATCAGAATGTGAAAATACGTTTAGAAAGCCGGTTACGATATTTTTTGTTATAATCCATTATCCTCGGCCTGTTACAGGGGATGCACAATCGGACGTGGAAACGTGGCCATTCACCATCGTCGCAGAAGGACAAACGAAAAAAGAAAAAAGGAAAAGGTAGGAACCACTTAAGAGAAGAGTATCGAGCCACTTAAGCAGTAATCTGTCGAGGAGCGTCCTCTTTATTCGTCCCTGTCAGGGGTGGTTTGTGTACACTGGCCAGTCGTGGCAACCCTTGTGCGTGGGGCGTATCCTGTGCAGCTCGCCGCAAGGGTAAGTAACTTTTGTCTCTGGTGGACACGCGATTCACCCGACGGGGGGCTTTCACGAGAATTTCAGAGCACGTAGATGGACGCCGGCCACTCAGAATGGTCAGTTTATGTGGTTTCTGGATATTTATGGGGTGCAGGAACGGCCAGGGGAACCGGATCACCGCGGCCGGCTATATATCCTACAAATTGGACGCGGAAACTCGTGAAAATGCGAGCCAATGGCGTGATCGAATTTCCGCCACTCGTGTGCCCTCGGTCTGTTGAGCTTTTGAATCCGCGTGTCCGATTTAATGTTTTTCCACAGATGGATCGCTTGTTTATCTGTATCGCTTTCCAATAGGGCTGCGAGAAATCACTTGGAAGTTCAGCTATCGATATGGACGTTGAGAGGTTCTATATGTTGAGTTAGTCGCAAATAATTTAGCAACCTTGCGTTGGATCGAAATAACGAAACGAGCAGAAATATGTTTAACACTAGATTTACCGGACCCGTCAATTTGACGGGTGAGTTGCTTCAATTATATAATATTAACCCTTTGCGATCGACGATTTTGTGGCTGCAGAAAAAATATTCAATGTGACATGAATATCGAGAAAGAAATTCAAAATAAAAATTTCCACATTTGAATCGGAATATTTGCACGAGGATGTTTAAAAACTGAAAATTATTTGCATTGTCTCCGAAGCGGAGCCCTCGAGTTTGAAGACAAATTTTAAATGGCTCCGCTCCGGAGCCCTCGAGTGCAAAGGATTAATAGATTTAATCATCTTAATTGTTTTTAAATTAAACTCATGGTCTTATTTTTTAAGAAAATAGGTAGTTTTCTTTACCCGTAAATCTGACGGGTCTCTATAAAGATAGGTATTCAAAAACGTCCGTAAATCTAGTGTTAATGAGAAGAGACGGTATGAAATATAGGAGTAGATTATTTCTCTTTATCTCTACGCATTATTCATTTACATGGTTAATTCGATAGTCTTCATTTTATACTCTTTTTTTCTTTATACTTTCTATTCGATACTCTCAAAATTCTAATTTTGAATTCCTATGGCACACACGATGCTATTTTATATTCTGTTGAAAATTGGAGACAGTGGAAATGTTGTATCATGTTGATGTTGTAAATCAAACATTGTAAAATAAATTCTGTTGATCACTTATAAGGAAAGATGTTGAAATTGTGACAATTGCGACGATTAATTGAAGTATCTTTTCATTAAAAATAGGTTGTAGATACTTTAATCTAATATTTGGTTATTATTTTTCGAACATCAACTGTAAATTATAGCAAAATTACTGACAGTCGTGGTGATTACGAGGACAGTTATAAATTAGGTCTTATATATAAAATTCACTTATCAATTTATAAGGAAAATTGAAGCATCGGTATTAACTCAAATATCTCTACTTCAATTATCTTTCAATCGTATTAAGCCATAGCACTTGCGTAACAGTCGATAATTATTGAACAACTCGTAGATAATAATCGTTAAGCTTATAATATCAGTTATAAAATATCGTGTATAAAGCATTTTCAATACTTACGTGTTGTAGTTTTTGATCACATTATATAAGCGTTTTATATAACGCAAGTTTCATTTATATATCGACGCACAATATAACACATATATTCACCAATAATTCTGATACTTTTAACAAATCCGAATATTGGTAATTTCTGAAATTTATCAGAACAATGAATCATGAACGATAAGTGAACCTTAAGGCGCTCAAAAATTTTGCGTTTGTGATACTAAGAGCTCCTATATAGACGCTCACAATAGTCAAAGGGTTAAAAGGATAAAAAATCTTTATAAGAAAGTTAGAAAACTATTTGATTTTTCGTGCTTTATCGGAAATATGTTTTCTACATCAAAAAAAACAAGAAGGATTGGGAAACCATATGAAAAAATATTTTAACTCTTTTTTTATATAATATACTTCCGAACTTAACACATTGCGTACGGAGCTTTAAAAAAAATTTTAAACGTTCTATAATTATAATTAACAAGTAGGAAACATGTAGTAACATATTACTGTTATCTGTGTGGCGTTAAATTCGCATTTAATATATTTCTATGTTATTCTTAAACCTTACTGTGTATTTAATATATATTTATATATATAATTTTTTTTTAAGTTTTAGAGTGTAATATCTGGTAAAGTACACGCCGATATAGAATGCTGCATGACACAATTTCAACAGCATGTTTTTTAAATAGTTGTTTCCTTACAAATAAAAGCATTTTTATAATATTTCAAAATATAGCATGATAATAGCAACTTTTAATGTACCCTTAGCAAGACGATATGCATGGATCTATTGGTTATACTAACAGGCTATTTTTACATGTTAGGCGTATCTAGTTTATTTCGAAAATATCTGCGCAAAAATGAAAGAGACCTTATTATCGTAATGACGCAAATAAGACATTTACTCCAGCTTGTTCCGATTTTTGCTTTGTAAACAGAATAAAAACGAGAAAACTCGTGACCCGTTCGATTTTATAAAAACGAGATATCTCGTGATTCGTACGCAATGTGTTAACACGTTGCCGCACACTTTTAATTTGATGATCGTGTTTAGAAACACATTTTTTTTCAATTGCTTATGACTAACAGATGAAATCGAGTGTAAGTTGTATCTTTGGAACTGAAAATTATTACATTTGGCCACAGTTTTCCCAAAAAAACACTCGACGGCTATAACCGTTATTTGCTCATCGTGTTATTTTTACACTTCGTATTAACGCTGTTCTTTTTTTACCGATTAAAATATGCACGACGGATATAGCCGTCGTTTCCTACATATCGCCAAAGATCGGACGACTATAACCGTTATTTGCTCATCGTGTTATTTTTACACTTCGTATTAACGCTGTTCTTTTTTACCGATTAAAATATGCACGACGGATATAGCCGTCGTTTCCTACATATCGCCAAAGATCGGACGACTATAGCCGTCATTTGCTCATCGTGTTATGTTTACACTTCGTACTAACGTCTTTCCAGCGCATGTGGTTAAACTATATATCATAAATGACTAATCACATTTTTTGGAAAAGTTCGCCGTAGCAAAAGGGTTAAGAAGACAATGATTCATAAGCAGTATAGTATAGGAGATTAAAACACGAAATAAATGGTAGAATGAATTACACGTAACCGAGTAGGTTACATTTATGCTGCACGTCTTTCCAGCGCAAGTGGTTAAACTATATATCATAAATTCCTAATCACATTTTTTGGAAAAGTTCGCCATAGCGAAAGGGTTAAGAAGACAATGATTCATACGCAGTATAGTATAGGAGATTAAAACACGAAATAAATGGTAGAATGAGTTACACGTAACCGAGTAGGTTGCATTTATGCTGCACCGTGCTCGAGCACTTGTAATTTAATATTCGCACCCCGTGAACGCGTTCATTACTTAAGTCCACACCCGGCACGGTGCATCCCTTTGCTCGTATATCCATGATCATTCTACCAGGACTAATGCACCGTGCGGCCAAATGTTCGATGCGATTTAAATGCTGGGGGATAGTTAAGTATCCCGTCTACGGTAGTTAACACCCTCGACACGGTGCGCCAGAGGAGCTCCCTCTTCTTTCTTTCCTCCAGGGGCTTGTTAACCGACGTTTTATTCGCAATCCTCGTCTGTCGTCGTTTATTTGCATTTCTCGCCGTTTAAGCTGGCTCGTACCTCGCCGGGTTATTAGGAAAAATTAATTTTCCATGGAAAACGATTTTGGTCCCTATCGTTTTCGTGTAGAGCGATTAATTTTAAAACGCGCGAGTAAATTTGAGATATAATTTCAGTATTATCCGCGTTTGGAAAAATTACTGGAAATTTTACTTGGTGTAGTATATCTTAACTCATTCGCTGCCAGGAAAATTTACAGCGTTTTGCTTTAGGTGTGGAGATTTTATTTTAAAGAAATTTCAAAGATGCTAATAATATTTAGTTTCAGATATAGCGCTATAATGATTATTATAATTATAATTAATGAATAT
>NIJG01000353.1:15493-32649 GCA_002201625.1 Euglossa dilemma
GGCCGCTTTTCTTGAATTGCATCGCTCAGTTTGGCGATTTGTTGAACGTATACGTTTGAATTGATAGTTTGGTTTTGTGGCATAAGTTCAAAGTACAAAATTCCTTTATAATCCCACCAGACTGACAGCATAATCTTTTTTTGGTGAATCTCTGCTTTTGATGTCGTTTGGGCTGGTTCACCTTGCATCACTCATGATCTCTTTCGATTAACGTTGTTATAAACTATTCACTTTTCGTCGCCAGTAATTAGGCTTTTCAGAAATGGATCAATTTTGTTGCATTTCAGAAGCCAATCGCAGATGCTAATTCGTTGCATCAAATGAATTTCCCTAAGCTCGTGAGGGATCCTTGATTAATGTTTCTTATTATATCCAAGCATTTTTTATTTTTTTTCAGTTCATGTATACGTATGTATGCTTCTCCGCAATATCACGTGTTGTGCTATGACGATCTGAATCGATAATGGCTTTGATATGGTTCTCATCGACTTCAGCTGGACGGCCAGATCGTTGAGCATTTTTCAGTGAAAAAACACCAGAATGAAATCTGGTAAACCAATTTTGACACTCCCTTTCTTTCAGGGCTTCATTTCCATATACCGCGCATAATTTATTTTATGCTTACGATGTGTTCTTACCTTTTCGGATGTAATGAAATAAACTATGTCCGACGTGAAGTTCTTTGATTTTTGAATTAGGATAAAAACATAAATAAAGCACTAATCAATATAATTTTTTTATTAAATTAAAGGTAGAAGTCCAAACGATAAGAAAAAAGTATATGTTAGATGCTTTGGCCACGTTACCAAAACAAATGAAAGTGTAAAGTCCATCTATCGACAAAATCAATATTTTATCATTGTTAGTTTATTGAATAAACGCCAATTTCATTTCCTATTTTTTGTTAATGTGAAATACTTTAATTATTCAGCTTCTGTGTCATAAATTATAGTTGAATTTGAAATGCATTCGTATTAGCTTCAATTTTCATTCGTTCGAAAATGTGTTGGATATTATGTGCAAAAAGACACTTCGCGACTGAAGATTATGGAATCAAAGCAATAAGTTTCAACTCTATTTTGCCGTTCTCGAAAACGTGCTTTGAGGAAGGAATCATTTGAGCTTATTTTTACTGATTTTTAAATTAAAGTCAATTAGAGTTATTGCATCAAATAAATCGGTCACGAATAAGTTTCTTACTCATTGTCCATATTTTCTTTCAATATTCAAATTTCAGTGATTAATTTTTCAAGGTAAAGTTATTGTTGATTAATTGAGAAAGTGCAATATGAAAGAACGCTAGTTCGTTAGACAAATTATATACATGCTAATCATGTTTTTATTTCAGGATTTTTATACTTGAGCCCTTCCATGTGCATCGCTAGGATCCCATTCACGTGCCCCGGTGCTACTTGGGTAGGTAAAAGGTAATGAGCATGATGACTATACTTCATAAGCTAATAACTTTTTGGCGTTTGACGATGAGTCAATGCATTCTGTTCGACGTATCCTCTGCGTGCGTGTGTAGTTAGGTTGAAGCATCACTCGCTTTTCTGAATATTTCTACACATATATGTTTTATTCTACACATATTCTCATAATTATGAGAATCCATAAATATCAATTGCAATAGAAGAACATAATCTGCCATTAAATACACCGGATTATGCATATCATAAACGCGGTAACGTTACTAATTTTCGTACTTGCTTCATAACGAATTTCTTTTCTTGCGCATCGACATACTTACGATCGATGCTAAGGTCTCTAGCCATCGTCAGCCGATTGCAGTAAATGGTACGTCGTGCTAGAATGTGCAAGTAGTATGTTACACTCGGGTGTCGGAGATTTTCCGAGACGACCTATCTAATGTAGCATCCTGCACCCGGGTCTATGCGTGTGAACCGTGAGGTATGGTGTGTGTGAATGCTTGATTTTTTATATTTTTATCCCATTCCCGTGCCATTTAGCTCCACGAAACTCGGGCCTAAGCGGTAGGCATCGCGCTAAATGTAAAAATATATATAAAAGCAAATCACTGAAAAGATAACGTGAAACATAAATATCTTTTAAGTTATTTGCTTTCATATATATTTTTCCATTTCTGATCCTCTGGTTTACTTATACGAGCATGAATATTTGAAATGGTATCAAATATAACAATACGAAAATTGTGTAAATTAATATATCTCAAACAATCTTACGTGCTGGATTAGTAGATAAAATAAATCATTTTAGGAATGTCGGCTGGAAGAAATGTTTTATTTCAAAAGAATTTGAATGACATTCGTACAAAGTTTTTCAATAACTTGTAGTGGGAGTAATCACGCCTTTTACAAAAAGAAAAAAGAAAAGCAATTTACCCGAACATGGAAATAAAAAAAATAAGAAAATGTTATTACTTTTAGGGACAGTTGAACCAGATATATCAAAAATTTCCTTACAAGATTTCTATTGAATGTAAATGAATTTCGCGGACAAATTTTGATTGATGCAAAGCAAATTTGGACATTCGTATATTTACGAACAGGAAACTGAAGATACAACTTCAATTTTCTATACTATTAATTCTAAGATATGTATTTTTATTGACATTTCAAGAAATGTCCCTGTAATAGATTAGTTGATTAGGGGAAATATATTCATTTGTAAAAAGAAAAGAAAAGAAAGTTACTGAGCGCAGACAAATATATATAATATAGCAGTGCTTTTATTAACGAACATTTCGGTAACAAAGGGCTCTGAAAAAGAAAACTTAATGGTAGCCAGAAGTGCTACGGAAAGAAATATAAACCATAGAGAGAGAGAGAGAGAGAGAGTGAGAGAAAGAGAGAGATTACCTATAAGATATAGATACTACTTTACTTTTGATAAAATAGTTGAAATGTGAAAAAAGATTAAGGATCAAATATGTAAAAAATGTAATTTCTTTTCGTCATCTTGGGCAGAACAGGAAAAATTTTAAAAAGTACAATTTGATATTCGATTATGGATATTTAAAATATCAAAATACTATACTACGATTTCTAGCGAGATATAATCGACGTTTAGATCTCCTAAAATTCTAACTTCCGAAAGTATGAACATTGCAATTAAGTACTGCAATTTTAGTGAATTGGCGAATGAGGTCACATGGTAAACTCACCTTCATATTTTGCATGTATATATTTATATAACAATGTCTTTTAGTTCTGTTTTAAAATACATTTTTAGAATACACAACAATATAATAACCTAATTATACAAAAATTGTATTCACGGTTGTTCGAAGACATAGAAATTTCATAATAAAAAAGATAAATTAAGCAGGAAAAAGGATAATTTCTATATTTCCTTTATCACGTTATTAATCACACCAAGAATCAGAGTTATTTCACCATAACGGTAGTTCATTTCACCACAGCCCTCGTCAGTGTTATTGTGCCAAATTTATTTTCTATCATCGTCAACGTAACGCTACATAAATAAAAGTAGAAATCTCAATATATATCCTGTTATTCAAAAAGTAAACTTAATACTTTATTATAACTTTATTATAGCCCTAACATCTTCAATAAGGTAATCAAGACAGATAATTGCACAAAAGATGGTGTTTGATGAAAAAGCAGTTGTATCTTTGGTATCAGTTCACATTCTCTGCGCAATAGTTATTCATTATTAATTAATTNGAAATTTGAACATTGACATGGAATATGGTAATATAACCTAAGAATTTTTATAATTTAAGAATCATTAATTTTAATGGAATTTGTGACTAAACGTTTGGTTTCGTTTTGTGTGCGATAGAATGGTTATTTCATTCATCATAAAAATGTTTTTACATACTATGTATAATATTCAATATAATGTTTCTACCCAGTTTCGATATTATGTGAAAATAGCACTATGCAACAAATTTTAACTTTTCATCTAATCTCTGATATCCATTGAGTAATTCGTGTAAAGTTTACTTCCCTGAACATGAATTCATAATCAATATTGCTCTATTACCCTTAGTTTCCGAAAAATATGAGTATTCCTTAAAAGCCACGATCTTTTCCTGAAACGAAATATTACATAAAACGAAAAAACATTAGGAAGTTTACAAGTTACAAGATAGGTGGCTGTATCCCGAGTTTATAAGTTTCCATTACTGTGAACATTTGTGATCCTGTGTAACTGTAATTCATTCTAAGTACTTTAAAATAAATTGCCGGGTGTACATTCTACGCACAATTCTTGTGGTTTTACGAAATGTTCTTTACCTGATACTTATTTGCTATACAGTATCGAAATAGTCATTAATTAAATATAAGTTAATTATAGTTTATATATAAGTAAGTAATAGGTAAGCGATATTTTTTAGATTAATGTCATTAATTAGATGTAAGTTAATTATAGTTTACATATAAGTTAGTGATAGATTAGTAGTGAGGAAGTAATCAGTTAGTAATAGGTTAGCAATAAGTTAGTAATAAGTATGCGATATTTTTCAGATTAATATCTCTGACAGCAGAACGTAAATTATGAGGAATGAAGGTAAGTGAATAAGGTAAGTAAGGTAAGTATCGGTAAACAAAGATAAGAAAGATCCGAATGATAAGTAAGAGAATCAGGGTAAGTATTGGTAAAGAATGGTAAGTAAGGTAAGCATCAACAAAGCAATAATAAAAATGGCGAAGTCGGCTGGTAAATATACGACGAGGTCGGGAAAATACAGCTCGAGAATTCTTGGAAATAACGTAATTTCTAAGAATCGGTTGACGAGCGACCTCCTATAAAGTTATGTATTCCTGATATAAAGTCGCAAAATCGGCCGAAAATTTCTCACTAGTGGAACAAAAGCTTTGTCCGCAGAATACTTCCTATCATGTTATGTTCTCCTGATACAAAGTCATCAAACTTTTCAAACTCGTCATCAAGAATTCTCGGACTATACATTGCAACCTCGCCGTACATTTACTAACAACCTCATCCTAGTCTCCAAGATATCCAAAGGTAACCTTCAAGAGTCTAGGCTGGACTGTGAGTACTGCCTACCTCTTAGTTTGGCATAGTTCGCCAAAGATGAAATTATCGAATAATCCAAACATAATGAAATAAATAATTTATTTAAGGGTATATGAAAATATATCTTTGACAAACGGTGCCAATTACCAAGTCTCATCACGTGGAGGTAGTTACGTTATTCCAGTGCCTAAAAACAATAGAAAAATATAGTACAAAGCATGGTACAAAATATAGTGCAATATATAATATAATATAAATGACGATCGAATATCAAAGTAAATTACAGGATGTAGTATGCTTTACATCTGCAAAACAGTAAGGGCAATTAATAATCAGACGGATATAAAAGTTAAGGGGATGAATTGGTAATTACATTGGATTACTGTGATAAGAAATAAGACAATATTTTTGCAATACGGCATTCGGGCTCACATATGACGCTATAACTAATAATAGTACGAAAAGGGGTACTATATTTCTCGCGATTCTTGTTTCTTTAATGATGTACCAAAAGCAATGAAGTTTTAATTACCGATCTGGAAATATGGGATTTCAAGGAATTTCGGTGAACACTCGAAGACAATGTGCAGAGTATGCACAGTAATATTGTACAAATGTACATAAATAAAAAGTTCATGCGAGTTGTAATGAAGCAAAGTATAGTAACAAATACAGTATTGAAAATAATATAAAAAGTGCTGATATAGGAATTACAATTATATTCAACCAAGATTCTAATACTCGATGTACACGAAATCTGACAAATATTCTACAGAAATATGTATTGCACGAGTACTATTGTAAGTTAACACTAGTATTCATTATGCGTGCAAGGAAAATAATTATATGCAACCAGTATTCCGTACAATAATCAGTAACCATTCATCTCAGGACAGAATAGATAATGAGATGAATTGTAAATATGAGACTTACCGATCGCTGACCACTTTTCTCCATATCAAAGGAGCTCTGGATTGACAATTGTCTTCTTCCTGGCATCAGCAAGGGAATGACTAGATCATTCCCTTATAATGTCATCGATGCAGAGATATCAACGTTACTTGCAATCCTTTCTTCTCTTTGTGCAACACTGTCAAATCGCACTCTCGATGTCTCCATTCTATTTAGTTCAATTTCACCGAGATTCATTTGTTTCATTACTCACGTAATTAATTAATTCTGACTTCATATATGCTTAATTGCAAGGGAAACATGAGTAACCCCTTGCCGTGTCTCAAAGCTCAATGAAATCCATGCCAAAGCGGTGACGTTTACGTTTGGCCCGCATTTGTTTTCACGAGTCTGACTCGTGATATCCATACTTGGTCAAAAAATTTTATCACGAGTCAAACTCGTCAAAGTATGCCAAAGGGTTAAAGAAGCTACAGAAAAATTACTATTCATCAAAGGTAACAAGAAGTATAATGTTCCAGGGATTGTTGATACTTGGATATTTAAAAATTAATTTCTGTGATCAATCCATGAAAACATTAATCAGGCATTCGAAAAGAAATGAAAGGCAACTAACTTTGTTTTCTTAAAAAAATGAATATAATTATGAATTATAGAAATGTGAAGGCCTATTTTTATTTCTTAAGAATTAATTTCTTGAATAAGCAAAGAGCAGATAAAATAACAAACAAGAGATGCAAGCAGATACTGTTCATATACTTGGCATATAAGCATAATTTACTAAACCTGTCAAATATAATATTTTGTATAATAAGAGAGTTAGATGGAGTACTAGCAAGTTATAACATTAATTAGTGCAACACTTTGTCACATCCATTTCATTATTCAAGAATCTATCGCATCAATCTTTTTTTCTCCGATCATACTTCGTAATCAGTTCCACAATCGTCGTCATTTATAATTCGTAATTAGTATATTACGCTACTTTGCCATTGATCAAATCAGACAAAATAGAGTCTGAAGTGTTTCTCATGCTTACGTTTTGTATGTATGAATTTGACATACAATCCAATTCAATAATGCAAACCTATCTTTAGAATATTTTGTAACAATTTTTACTTTATTCTGTAAAGATCCCGGTTCTATTTTGTTGGTTTTCGGAACCCTGATGTAATGATAATAGGGACTGATGGGGGTATTCGTATTGCGACATTAGAGGTGAAATTCTTGGATAATTGACAGAAGCGAAAGCATTTGCTACGAATGTTCTCATTAATCAAGAACGAATGTTAGAGGTACGAAGTCGATCAAGTACCGCCCTAGTTCCAACCGTAAATGATGACAATTAACGATCCATTGAAGTTCCTTCCAAATCACGGTGAGCAGCCTCCGAAAAACCAAAGCTTTTGGGTTACGAGGGAAATGTGGTTGCAAACTTGGAATTTGGAGGAATTAACAGAAGGACACCAACAGAGTGGAGCCTGCGGCTCAATTTGACTCGACACGAGAAACCTCATCAGTTTCGGACCCCGGATGGTCTGACAGATTGATAGCTGTTTCTTGATTCGAGGCAGGGTGGAGTAGCGGTACATGGTCGTTCTTAGTTGGTGGAGCGATTTGTCTTTTTAATCCCGATAACGAACGAGACTCTAGCCTGCTAAATAGACGTAACTTATGGTATCTCGGAGGCCCTCTGCTTCGGTTGGTGAGCTTTTACTACCAAAGTACAAACAAATATTCTTAGAGAAATAGATGGCTTCTAGCCATACATGATTGAACAATAACAGGTTTGTGATACCTTATATGTTTTTGGCTGCACGCGCGCTAGACTGAAGGAATTAACGTGTTTTCCCTGATTGAAAGGTCTGTGTAATCCGCTGAACCTCCTTCGTGCTTGGATTATGGGGGCGGAGGCTTGAAATTTTTCCGCATAAACGAGGAATTCACAGTAAGTACAAGTCATGAACTCGCATTGATTACTTCCCTGCCCTTTGTACACACCGCTGCTACCGATTGAATGATTTAATGAGATTTTAGAGCTGGTGCGCGGTCAATGTCTCGGCATTGTCGATGTTACCGGAAAAATGACCAAACATGGTCATTTCGAGGAAGTAGAAGTCGTGACAAGATTTCCGTAGTCATCGGGAACGATGGCTTACGTGTGCAAGTGAAGCCTTCCGCCCGTCCCTTCGTTAATGTAATGGAAAAGTTGTCCAGATTCGGAGGTACGAAGAAGGCTCTTTCTCGACTTCGGAATGGTGGAGTCTCAAATATGTACATATATGACGCAATAAGTATCGGAGCCAGTAATGTCAAAAGTGAGGTCGTATTCTGCCGTCACGAAACGCACATAATGATGAAAGATGGACCGTTTATTTAGAAAGTGGTGCAAGTCCATTTTCTTTGTTTTCGAGAAAATTGAATGTTAGCAGATCTGACAATTAAAAAATATAGGTTAATTATGCGAAGTCTGAGAATGATTGTACTAATTTATAAATATGTAATTTGATTATGTAAATTTTTTTTAGGTAAATTTAACTAATATAATATACAATTTCCAGGATGCAAATGGGCTTACACCACTTTCGTAATTAGTCAATTGTAAATATCGTTTAATATCAATTTTGAAATAACAAATATCACTTAAAATATATCTCATATTAATCCAATTTTCTTTATAAATAATAACAAGAAATGAAATGGGATTAGCATTTTTTGTTTTGAACGTTAATTATATTTATATATTGATAAATTTAACACAAGATATTGGTATTATTAATTATTTATGCTCTTCATGTGGCAGTGTTTTGAAATATTCATGATGCACAGGAGGTATATATGGTAATAGTTGCTGCATATCTTTATATTTTTCGTATATAACCCCGCCACCTGTCTATGGAAATTGGATTTACACCACTTTCCTAATCAATGGTTACGCAATTTTTTTACAGGCCAATTTTAAATTGAACAAGGCATTGGCATTTTTTAAGATATTCAATACTAACTAGTTATAAACAAAATGTTTACACTAAATTAAGCATAAATTACGTCATGTTTCATTTTTTTAAAGGACTTACACCACTTTCTAAATAAATGGTTCAAATTCAAATGAAATAAATATATAATGTATACAATAAGAATATGAAGTAACGAATGCCTCGTGTCAGAGAAACGGATGCACCTTCTTCCCTTTCGTTTCCTGTGTGAACGCAAGTTCGTTTTCCAATGTAAGAAACGGGACATCGAAGGATGCTTCTGTGGGATCGAATGAAGCGCACGAGTTTATGTACGTGAAGAGCGAGTAGCGCATCGAACGGTAGAAGATGGAACAAGCCGTCGTCGAACTATGTTTCGCGACGTTTTCTTCGAATTATATGAATCGACCTTTTGTCTCTTTTGTCTCTACCCACAGAGTTGCATCCTTCGCTATGTACTTATTTTTCTTCCTAAACTCTTGCCTGAATCGACGAAACCACGCATACGCGTGAATCGGGTAAACATAAAATGAAAACACCTTGTGTTGATGCAATACTGCTTTATCGCTTCTAGGTCTAAATGATCGAACTTTGTTCAGAGGGGAATCGACCGGTTGTGAAACCTCCAGGCCGTGAGTCGGACATCAATATCGTAGTGATAAAGCAATGAAATGACGGACGTTGGGTCGAAAAACCGCTCGAGACCGACCGCGCGGGTCCACATTGAATTTCTACTGAATGTATTCTCTCATCGATATCGAATCCTTTTCATTTTGAAAATGTAGTAAAAGTGTATGGACCTGCTGCTTTGTACTCGCTCTGGAGGTCGTTAGGAATACGCTACAAGGGTCCAGAATCAGGGCATCCCCGTCGTTTCCTTGCTTTGCGATATACGGTGGTCTTCTATACGTTATCTTATATAATGTATCGTGGCTAATAGTAATACTTTGTGCCAGGCCGAAGAATGCGTGTGCGTACCCGGACTTCGTCGTGGACATATATTGTGCCGCCAATATTTCGTCGTGTGGATCTACGCCTCTCATTCTGACAAGTCCGGCGTCTGCATCTTCGACTTCCGTTGATTAGAGGTGTTAGGGTATCGAATTCTAACGAGTACTTGAGTTGAATAATATTGAATATAAACGTAATATACGATTACCCGAAGCGATGGATCACTTGGCTCATGGGTCGATGATAATCGCATCTATTGTATTGGCAACTAAGTGATTGCGGATTTTGTCAATAGATGGATTTTACACTTTCTTTTGTTTTGTTAACGTGGTCAAAGCATCTAACTTATATTTTTTCCCATTGTTTGGACTTCTACCTTTAATATAATAAGAAAATTATATCGATTAGTGCTTTAGTTTTCTTTTTATCCTAATTTAAAAATGAATGAACAGGACGTGCACTTTGGACATATTTTATTGTATTACTTCCGAAAAGGCAAGAACGCATCACAGGCACAAAAGAAGTTTTGTGCCGTATATGGAAATGGAGCCTTGAAAAAAAGGCAGTGTCAAAATTGGATTGCCAGATTTCGTTCTGGTGATTTTTCACTGAAAAATGCTCAACAATGTGGCCGTTCAGTTGAAGTCGATGAGATCCATATCAAAGCCATTATCGATTCAGATCGTCATAGCACAACACGTGATATTGCGGTGAAGTTCAATGTATCGCATACATGCATTGAAAAAAAATTTTAAATGCTTGGTTATGTCGAGAAACTCGATTTATGGATCCCTCACCAGCTCAAGGAAATTCATTTGACGCAACGCATTAGCATCTGCGACTCGCTTCTGAAACGCAACGAAATTGATCCATTTCTGAAAAGCCTAATTACTGGCGACGAAAAGTGGATAGTAAATAACGACGTTAATCGGAAGAGATCGTGGGCGATTCAAGATCAACCAGCCCAAACCACATCAAAAGCTGAGATTCACCAAAAAACGATTATGCGTCTGGTGCGGTTATCAAGGAATTTTGTACTTTGAACTTATACCACAAAACCAAACGATCAATTCAAACTTGTACGTTCAACAACTCGCCAAACTGAGCGATGCAATTCAAGAAAAGCGGCCGGTATTGTCAAATGGTAAGGGTGTTGCTTTCCACCATGATAATGCAAAGCCCCACTCGTTTTTGGTCACTCGTCAAGAATTAGTGGAATTGGGTTGAGACGTTTTGTTATATCCACCATATAGCCCTGATCTTGCGCCTTTAGATTACCATTTGTTTCGTTCCATGCAAAACTCCTTAAATGGTAAAATTTTTAATAACGCTGATGATGTCAGATCACATTTAATTCAGTTTTTTGATAGCAAAGATCAGAAATTTGTTGAACGTCGAATTTTGACACTGCCAGAACGATGGCGAAAGGTCATCGACAAGAACGGACAGTATCTAATCGAATAAAATTATATTCTTACACAAAAATTTTGAATTTTCCTTCCTATTTGAAATCCGCAATCACTTAGTTGCCAACCCAATAAATACGCGTCAATGTGTGGACTGCAGGACATATGAACATCGATATTTCGAACGCACATTGCGGTACACGGATACAATTCCTGGACCACGCCTGGCTGAGGGTCGTTCACGCTGCGTTCCTTTCCACTATGTATCTTTCACACTTCTTGACAATCCCTGCCAGCCGTTCACGAAAGGGAACAGGTTCAGAATTGGGTGCAGAAAGATCACCGCTTGGTGCCGATTACAAAGTTCACTCGTATCGAATCTCACATCCACTATTGCTATGCTCGTGTGTCTTTAGATCACAAATTACAAGCAGCTCCACCGACGTCGATTGAAACGAATTTGCACATTCAAGATTGTGAGAAATGACAAGAAAATGGGAATCATATGAAAGAGGGTAGAGGTATTTCTTGTAGTCCCAGGGTTCAGAATGCCCAATCTCTTTCGATGCGTAATTTATACTCCGTGCGAATTATCGTGCGGCAGACCGTCACATTTATTGGGTCGTCGTCCATTTGATTAGTAACATACCGATCGTGAACGCACACAATTTCATCGAATGCTGACGACACTTGGGATGATTATACACAGTGTCTGTGCGCAGGAAATAAGAGAAACAAGATGTGTATACTAGTTAACGGGATTCCATGTCGTCACATCACTTTTCCCGCGCGCCTGTCCCGAACTACGTTCGTTGAAATATCTTTTGTGAGCGTTCACTTGTGCATCGACGATCCATAGCAGGGTGTGTGATAATGTAGGTATGTACACGTTTCTGTACTTCTTGTGACGCGCGTCTATGCACGCTTCGCATCCGAGACTGAAAACTTCGCGGCGGGTGAGTAAGATCCTCTATGGACGATCCTCGAACTTTACTAAAATGAGGGAGATAATAACAAAATCTATCTAAAGCAGAGAAATTCCGAACGTCAGTGCTTCTCACCCTCTATCTTTTTCTCTTTCTTTTTTTTCTTTTTTTTTTCGTTTTTCGCTGTCGACTCTGCGCCGCACATCTAAAGCTCGATCGTTCAGTTCTTGAAAACAGCTTACATTTTTTACGTGCGTTTACATCTTTGTTTCTTTTTGTACAACAGTAAAGGAACGCGTGCATGCCTCGATACATCTCGTCCTTATCCCCTTTGTTACAAAGGATATTAGAGTATCAAATCGGAGTTGAGGAGATGAGCATCGTGTTTTGATCTTTGTATCAAATGACTGAAGTGTTGAAAAGGGAACCGCTGGATTAGCTCATATACAATAGAGGACGGACGTTAACCCTTTTAGCACCGAGCGAAAGAAGCGTACTTAAGCGAAGAATACCGGGCCAATCGGCGAATTTACAGAGGTTTGCGAAAACGCCCATAAAAACGAAAGTAGGAGTGATATTTATAAAATTTAAAAAGCAGCATATAGCGAAATAAACGGGGAATGAAATGCCGCCAATTGTATTTCGATATTTATTGAAAATCATCAGAATAACATAAATATACGGCATCATGAAAATCGTACAAAGTGATTTCTCTCGGCACTAATCAGCATATGATATAAATTTTTTCACTTGTGTTGCATCGAATATGAACCATTTTAACATTTTATAAACGCAGAGCTCTTGTAATGAGTATAATAAGGCTCTAACGGAGGCGCAACGATATATCGTCCTTGGTATTTTTGGCAAGAACACCGAATGGTATAATTTGGATGTCTTACGTGTGCCTCAGCTCGAACACGATAGGACGCGAATAATTCATTAAGTAAGACGTTATGGTGCGGTGCATTATACCATTATATCTTGAATAAATCAGAGTATTCTCGATTTCATTGCTCTCTCCTACAATTTAACCATCTTATTCCTTTTTTCTTTTATTTTCCCAATATGTCTCTGAAATATACTTTCCTTGAGGATGAGTATAAGTTCGTTTTCAAAATAGAATCAAAAAAAGATTTGAGAGTTCTGCGTCAGGAAGCGTGCCCGTGCTATGTCACTTTTCGCGACGTGTTTGGGATCTTGCGTGTTTACATTGATGGAGATTGTGCAGTACTGTCACGTTGAACTGACCCAACTGCCGTCGATCTGTAACACGTACCCCGCCTGCCTGAAACAATATCGAACGATCGAGTCAACGCCTTTTTTTTTTTTTTTTTAATAAAAGAGGAATAATCTTAAGAAGCGAAGGGCATTCCCTCACTGAATCTCATTGACTTTTCTCACGATTACGAATATGTCACAAAATGTAATTCGTGTTATACGTAGAGACGACCTCAGAGTAGGCGAGATTACCCGCTGAATTTAAACATAGCCTGTCTGGAGCTGTCGTCGGTGCAGTTCTTTGTGGTAGTAACAAATTTCTGCCCAGTGCTCTGAGTGTCACAGTTAAGAAATTCAAAAGAGCGCGAGTAGACGGCGGGAGTAACTATGACTCTCTTAGGCAGGATACGCATCTTGTCTTAAGGGATCATAGACGTGCCTATTCTCCACCTCCTCATGGTACCGCAGGATAACGAGGCACCATTGCACTTCGGTACCTCGGCTAACGGAGTAGGCTTCACAGGTCTTCGGGGTTGGCAGCCCCACCGACCTTCTTATATTGGCACTTCAAAAAGAAATAAGCCTCGGATAATTACTGCCGAAGAATCCACTGATTCTCCAACCCAACATACAACCTCCAACCCCCCTTCCCACGTTTGTGCGGTCTGCAGTCGATCATTCATTACAAAAACCGGTTTAGGTGTGCATACGAGACGCGCTTACCCCGACGAGTACGGCCGGATGCACCTCAGGGTTGACGTCAAGCAACGCTGGTGCGAGGAGAAGATGCTCCTTGTCGCAGGGAACGAAGCGGAACTCACTGCTGGCGGTGGGGTCCGCTTCATGAACAAGGAGCTAAGCAGGATCTTCCCATCCAGGTCCTTGGAGGCCATCAAGAAGCTGAGACAGAAGGAAAGCTACCGGGATTCAGTTTGTCGCCTTATCGAAAACGCACAAACTGAACCGCAAAACACCTCACCCGATGACACCCCCAATGCCGAGGCCTCAAAAGAACCTCCATTTTCACCACCGCTATCTCCTCCCCAATAAGACCCCGAAACTTTGGTGTCTCCTGCCCTTGATCCCGACACTGTCATTCTTAACTTCCTTGAAGCCTCACCGTCACCCAAGGACCAGACCTACAACTTCGACGTCCTCCGGAACATTATCGATCGAGCCGGCGCAGCGGGAAAAACCGAAACCCTTTCCCGCTTATCCTTATATTTATTAGATATATGGCCAGTGAAAGAGCGGGACCCCCGGGTAACGCGCGGTTCACCTCACCGTCCCACCAGCAATAGGATGCAACGACGTCAAGAGTACGGCCTGACTCAAAGGAACTGGTATAAACATCAAGGTAGGTGCATCGCGACCATCCTGGACGGACCCAATATGTCCAGTCTACCACCTCAGGACATCATGGATCCCTACTGGCGGGGTATAATGGAGCGTAAAGGCGACGCGGCACCACCCCCGACAACTGTCCAACCCCTTTTGTGTTTCATCTGGACACCGGTCACATCTGATGAAATTATAAAAAATCGGATACCTCTGTCATCATCACCGAGTCCGGACGGTATCACTCCTAGGCAACTACGGGCAATGCTAACCAGCATTCTCGTACGAATTCTTAATATCATCCTTTGGTGTGGGAGGATGCCGCGTCACTTGGGGATGTCTAAAACCATTTTCATCCTCAAGAAGGACAACTCCACCGATCTGGGCGACTTTAGGCCCATTGCCATGCCATCAGTAATAGCTAGACAATTGCATACAATTCTAGCAAAAAGGCTCGCTTCAGCTCTAACACTGGACCCCCGTCAGAGGGTCTTCATCGCGGCTGACGGTTGTGTCGATAATACAACACTCGTCGATCTCCTGCTTTGGGCTCCCTCGACGTTAGCAAGGCCTTAGACTCCGTCTCCCATAACGCCATTTTTGGGAATCTGTAGTCCTATGGGCTCCCGAAAGTGTTTATTGACTACTTAAGGAGCTCATACACGTCATCTAGTACACGTCTTATTGGTGAGGGATGGACATCAAACACCATTTTTCCCAATAGAGGAGTCAAGCAAGTCCCCTATGTTATTCAATATCATCATTGATAAACTGCTCACCACATCCCTCCCGAAAAACATCGGTTGTACCATTGGCCCCACTAGGACTAACGCCCTGGCTTTCGCAGATGACCTCATCCTATGTGCGCCAACTCCCATCGGCCTTCGGAAGCTTATCGACACAACCCACTCATTTCTATCTTCGTGTGGGCTGAATTCAAACCCGTCGAAATGCATCACCATCAGCATGAAGGGACAGCTAAAACAGAAGAACACAGTGATCGAGCAGCGCTCGTTTACTGTGGCAGGGAACAGGATGCCAGCGTTAGCTAGATCCAACGAATGGCGCTACCTCGGCATCAACTTCACTGCCGACGGTAGATGCAAGTACCTGCCACAGAACGAGCTAAAACCATTGCTTGACAAGCTGTCCAAAGCCACTCTGAAGCCGCAGCAGTGGCTCCACGTATTGAGGGTCGTCCTAATCCCGCGGCTCTATCACAAATTAACCCTTGGAAATGTCATGATTGGCAGTTTCTCAATGAAGCGGATAGGATGATTCGATCCGCTGTGAGAGGTTGGCTCTATCTATCAAAGGACGCTCCCACGGCGTTCTTCCATACGGCAATAGCCCAAGGTGGGCTAGGAATTCCATCCGTCCGGTGGCAAGCCCCTCTTCTGAGGAAGATCAGACTGACAAACATCCGACTGCCCAATCTGGACCAAGTTGCGACAGCCAACACCTTTGTCGCAGCCGAAATCGATAAGGTTAATAAGAGACTGCGGGTTAAGGGACGAACCCTCAGTAGTACAAAAAACATCTCTTTGGAACTTACTACAAAAAACTCTACAAGGCGGTTGACGGCTATGGTTTACGTGAGGCAGGCCAGCATAAGCATCGCTGGCTCCGCGAGCCTACGAGGCTCCTGTCTGGTCGCGACTTCGTCGGTTACGTCAGGCTCCGGATTAATGCGTTACCTATCAGGTCTAGAACGGCAAGAGGAAGGCCGCAGAAGGACCGGCAATGCCGAGCCGGCTGTGATGTACCTGAGACCCTCAATCATGTATTGCAGCAATGTCATCGTATGCACGCCGCTAGACTTGATAGACATAATCGATGCGATGCGAATAGATGCGATCGTCAATTACATTGACAGGAGCCTACGCAACAAAGGGTTCACTACTACTCAAGAACCCTTACCACCAACACCTGAGGGAATGCGAAAGCCCGATGTGATGGCTGTAGCAGCGGGCAGCGTTATTGCGGTGGACGCCCAAGTTATGACAGATGGAAGAAGCCGCAACGACGCCCACAAGAGGAAACTGGCCTATTATAACATCAGTGATATCATACTCCCGTTGAGGACAGGTTCAAGGTCAAGGATGTAGCTTTCACCACAGCTAACTCAACTGAAGAAGCATCTGGTCGTGCCTCTCGGTTGAACAGCTCGTATACCTAAAAGTTATTCGCAATAGTGACACAGCCATTATAAGTACCAGGACTGCAATAGGCTCTATTCGTTTTTTCCGCCTTTTTAACACCATCCCGTGTTAAAAAGCTATCGTATCGTATATACGTGGCGTAGGGCAATCCCAATCCTTACATTCTCAAATCTCGAACTGTGCTACCTGCAGTCAATCAAGTATAAAACGAGGTGACAACAACACCAGTCCGGTGTGCGCAATGTATTCCTCCACCTTCGTAAAAAAAAAAAAAAAAAA
>NIJG01000353.1:32686-50060 GCA_002201625.1 Euglossa dilemma
AAAAAAAAAAAAAAAAAAGTGTTAACCGCGGAGTTCCCTCTTTGAGCACGCAGCATACAGCGGGCGCGAACTCTTACATTAGGACGTGTCAGCACGTCACGCCTGGAGTACTTGACTTCACTTTTTTTTTTATTTATGTTTAAAATAAATGAAAAGGCTATGAGATATATATGTTTTCGTTTATTTATATATATATAGTGTTGGATTTGCGACTCTTACGCATTTTGCTTTCTTCAGAAAAATAAACATGGTTTAAAAAAGAAGACATTTATTTAAAAACGATCCAGAATAAATACCTTAAACGGACCAATAAGCGGCATATCAATAACCAGGCTCCATTATTGATACTTGAATGATCAATGAGAACCATCTTGATCTCATTGGTTGCTGCTTAAGGATTCGCATTATCAGAACCCAACATATAGCACAAAGGGAAGTACAGAATTACAAACAAATAGAAAAGAATATCAACAAAAATATGAAAATATCGAAAATATCGATTACTCATCTAGAAACATCTCCAGATAAAACAAAGGAACTTTTCTTCGAGGAGTAGTGAAAGTTTTTCCAGACTGTGCAGTAAAGGGAAATGGTGGTCTTTCTGCATTTTGAGGTAGCCATGCTATAGAAACAATGCTGCTGCTAGAACTAACTTCATCAACTTCTGCACCATCTTCATTCTCGGTATCTTCATTCTCAATTCCGTGTTGTAGTCAAAATTACTGTCAGATGACTCACATGACGAACTCATAATACGTCTCCTTTTTGTACTTACCGGTACATTGATTTCATCTTCGCTAATAATGCTTTCATTCAGTTTGATGGATAATTATAAAAATGTATTGTAAAATAAAAAGGTTGATAATATAAAAAATATANAATAAAGTATAATACGAAAATGGGTAGGTAAGTGTAAGTACGTACTCGTCGCTGCTCACTCAGAATACGTCCACTACTCTCCATAACGAAATAATACTGACCTTGCTCGCGTCTTAAACTTATATCGAGACACGCATTGATGACTAATACCTTTGTTGTACGCAGTTATGCGCCCCACCTGTCCCAGGGCGCAACATATATTTCGAGGACGTATTCACACGTCCTGCCCGTACGTGCTACGTTTTCGTTGGACGTATTTATACGTCCCGCCCGGTTAACAGGTCAACACGTTCCGTGTCACGTGTACCATTTGTGGTACACGTCAAACTTGATCTACAGGCCACGTGTACCATAAATGGTACACGTAGACATATTCATTTAATCCGCCAAAAAGCGAATTGCCTAGATATCATGTTGGGCAAAAACGGCGTGGCACGGAACGTGTTAAGGAGTGAAGCATTTACCAATGACCTCGTTGCTCGTGGTATACTTAACAAAAATGAGTTGAAAGTCATCGCAACTCAAGTCCTTGTGAAGGAAATTCTATTCCTACTAGCACTTCAACTGCATAACGACAATAAAACGGAAAACTCGCACTAGAATTTGTTAAAGATTTGAGTTTCGATGAAGCAAGCCACACGGTGCTGCCTACCGACTTAGGCATAATATGACAAGGTGGTTTTAGTGGGTATACCCTCGGGTGAGTCCTACACTACCAGCGGACATCTGCTGGTGTGCGTAATGCACTTCGCCACCTTTAAAAACAAAAGTCGCATTGGAACTAGCTACAACTAGCAGGATTTATCTTGTGTACTACTTCTCTATTCTGATAATCCTTGTGTTTACTAGCATGACTGCAAAGATAGATTCATCTCATTTCAAATGCAGTATCTCAAACTTTATAACTCCAGATGGTTATTGATGAAAAAATGATGGGACACTCATAAAGAAGCACAGAATCCTGGCCAGTAAGAAGAGAAAAGCTGAAACCTCTGCTCAGAAGCACAATATTCAGGCGACGAATAAGGTGCAATTCAGGATTCGGAAAGAGTCAATTTATATGTGTTTATTTTAAGATGGTTCTGATCGATAATCAACGGAAGAACTTGCAAACCTATTTAAAGAGTAGACCGAGAAACTTGAGCATGGCGAAACTATTGGTTTCACGAGTGAATACGACACGTCAAGACCGGTTGTTGTCTTTAATAATAGTCCAGAAATAGAACAGGTTGTTGAATCTGAGAACATAAGAGTAATAAGCGAAAGTGATTTGTTATACATGGTACTGATCACTATGACGATTCAACCGACGTAGCCGACATTGAAATGGAACATGGTCAATCCAAGGATGATGATTCCCTCGTAGATATATGGTCGAATGGTTCACTGGGAAGTGAAATTATTGATCTGTGGCAGGAGCCCATATCCTATAGAACATCTATCGTTGATATGTGGAGCTAATGAAGCTCCTTCAGATGCTGAGATGATGGGCGATCAGGATAATGCTCGCTCTAATGAATGTAACACCGTCGTGACTGATACAATCATCGACCCTTGCAATTACGGAAAAATTTCAGAAATGCCTCCTTCCTATATTGATTCAGTCACTATTAAAGATGATATTATGTGGGTGGTGTTTGTTAATTCAAAAAATCGATTTAGTTCATATGTTGTTAGATGCGAAAATATTGTTCTACTAAAATCTATAAACAGTCTGTAAAAATCATAGACATGTATGATTATTTGAGTATTTTGCTGAGAGGGGTGACGCGTCATCCTCGCATTAAGCCCATAGCTTTTGTGCTTTCGACGTCGAACTCATGTCACCTTGACACGGTGAGGGAGATGGCGTTAACTACTCCCAGAGTCCCACGAATTTCATGGTTTGGTAACTTTCTTGGGTTAACACTATACCTACCATGGTGTGAATTACTGTTTCTCAAACTTTCATTAAAAATTCCGCGTTCAACGTTATCATCTTAACCACTCGTCTTCGCGATTTTTCTTCCAGTATATCTATAGTCGTTTCCTCAATGTCTCCTGTTATTTTATTTTTTAAAGTTTCTACTTCTTTTCCATTCGTCGGTTATTTCACCGTGGTAGATTTAGTGTTAAAGACTTCCGGTGGTGAAAACTTCAAAGCAGGCAACCCTGAGACGCAGGACGACATCGTCAATATCTACGAGCTGATGGTGTCGTCCTTGCCGGCATCTCGCGAGAGAACGAAAAGGCAAGAGAGCTTACCGGCAGTATCTCTTTGCCACAACCTAGAACCTCTACAATAAAAATCTCTCTCCTTGCCTCCTTGCAAAATATGTCTGCAATGGCAGTAACCGTTGGATCCAAGGCGAATTCCAAGGGGCATATGTATGAAAAATTATGAATTATTAAGCCAGTCATATATCTGCCCAACTTGAGTGATCCGGGAGTTTTCCTACCCCTCAGCGACCTTCTTACACCGATCTCCGTCGCAGATGTGAGAGGTCGAATCACCCGGACCAGAACGAACACTGCTTCAGGCCTCGACGAGATTAAGAAAAGTCAACTATGGTCCTGAGGAGCAGTAAATTCCCTCCGGAAGCTGTACAGTCTATTCATAATGACTAGGATACAGCCTACTTTCTGCAGGAGGAACCGCTCCATTTTAATCTCTAAGAAGGGGAAGGATGCACACAAATGTGAAAATTACCATCCTCTCGCAACAAGTTTTTTGGTGTGTAGATTATACTGGATGATAATCTATACAAAACTTAGGGAGAAGGTGAGAAGCACTCCCTGTCAGCCGGGCTTTACATCGGTGCTATAACAATGCGCATGTAGCAAGAAGCAAGGGGGTCTGGTTGCAGTGTAATTGGATATATCTAAAGCTTTCTACACTATCTCACATGATATACAAGCACATGGTACAACTCGTGTGCTGGGCATATTAGGATGTGCACGCAAATATTCAATACGGTGGGTCATCTATCCTAGTTAATCTCCAACGCAGGATGAAACAGAGGTAAAAGTTTTGCCTCCCCCCCCCCATAGCTTAACATAGTCGTCTAATTCCTTGTGTTAGAGAAACGGCCCTGACACGGGATTACAGGATTACGGAGACACGTACTAAGATAATTAGGAGGAACGTTTTTTACTCCCTGGTCTCAGATAGACTACGTCGACCTCCGTGTCGACTTCCATTAAACGTGTAAAGGAGTCCATTAAACGTGTTAAAACCCCTCCAAAAGATTAATTTACTCTCCACCCACCTAGTCTCTCACCATTTCTGCCGGTTGATCACCAGAGTGGCGTTGGTAAAGATGTTGGGACTCCTAGATCAGGACCTTCGGGGAACAATCAAGATCTTACATTTGTCCGCAGATTGATATATACCGGCTTAGGTTTGCCGAAGCTGGAGAGCATATGCGTCACCGCCAACTTAAAGTCAGGGTTATGGTTCCGCAGTATCCCTGACCCCGCTGTACAAGTTCTCGTACGGAGAACCGGATGGGAGGCTGAACTTCAGAGTAAGTCAAGAGGCTCAATTGGCCGGTTGCGTTGGTCAGACAGGTCGACAAATTGAAGGCATACACAAAAAGTTGTGTGCTGCAACTGTAAGAAGGGGGAGTGAACTGTTCAAGGGTAGGCAGTACACAATTTTAAAAATGACTTAATTGGAAATGTGCTTCTCTATAATTTAATCGTATTGAAATCGTCTCAGTTTCTAACAGCCCTGCGAATCCCGACTGACACCGCAGGTAGCAGGGTTGCGATTAACAGGCCCACCCCTCTACCCAACGCTCGGTTGGATTTATTAATAAAAGCCTATTATTCGTAAACCATTGCTTTACCTTCCTTTTTCCCTCTTCCGAAGCATCTGTTTATAATCGTACATTCAATCGCAGTTTCCGGGTTCCAGTTGGTCGATTGCAACATCAGCGACGGTGCACGCGTGCAACTCCACGAGGATTAAAACCGTGAAACCGATTTGGAGTCCTGATCTAATTTCTTTGATATCTCTTCCTTTGAAATTGATGGGTACTTTGAGCAACGTAGCGATATACTAAGTGAACCTGCGCTAAATCTCATAATTAAAACTTCGATACTGTACTACCGTCGTGCTAGGTCACTGAATTCCATATCNTCTCTTCCTTTGAGACTGATGGGTACTATACGAATGTACTTTGAGCAACGTAGCGATATACTAAGTGAACCTGCGCTAAATCTCATAATTAAAACTTCGATACTGTACTACCGTCGTGCTAGGTCACTGAATTCCATATCGACGTTACGTAAATGGAAAAGCAACTGGGATTGAATTACCGAAATAAACGAGAGTATATTTTTCATAGATTTTATTTCGTCGTTCAAAATACACATTGCTGTATCTCATTGCTATCTCAAATACTTCGGAGTCGAGTAGATTCACCTATGTTATTTCGACCAAAATTTCAGAAATTACTACTCGAATCGAATAATTCTGAAACCATTGGGTTCTTTAAATCGTTTATTAGCGACCTTCTCGTTGTCTTCGATTCCAGCCAACCCGTGATTGCCAGTGCCCTTTAGTAACGCGATCTACTTCAAAGCAACATACCAAACTATCGCGAATAAACTCACAGAACCACAGAGGATTGCAACAGCGTCAAGTCCAGAATCTGAATTACGTAAACCAACTTTTAAGCTTGCGTAGATCTGATCGCGTCTAATCTACTGCCATATCGATATTCCGAGCCTCAGAGAAATTTCGCTCGAGAGAATTGAGTGACAGCTTCACGATAGAACCGATGCAATATCGTCTTCTGACCATCCGATGCTTCGATCCTAACTTTAACAATACAAGTATTCCTCCTATAGCACGACATCTTATAACATGGTATCACCCTAAGACGATAAAGAAGTAATGAAACCTTTGTACAACACTGTACTTCTACAGCACTAAATAACGAGTTTTGCTCAACACGTTTAAATACTAAATTATCTTAAAATGATGACAGGAAGGAGTAATGAATTATAGTGGTTTTACATGAAAATGTATAAACAAATTGTCAAATGTATTAAGATTAATGAAATCTATAATGGATATAACTTCACACTGCAGCTGCACGAAAAATAAGAAACGAAATAACTTTCCGAACGGCCCAATAAATGAAGAAAAATATTCGTTCAACTGAGAAACCGTTTTCGGTTGATTATACTGAGCATTGGTGACTAAGAAATTTATTAAATTAAGGTCGCATTAAATGAAAATAATATTTTTTGTACCTTTTCGTCTTCTGTTATACATACCTTTATATTTTTAATAAAAATTTAGTTACCTATATGGAATTAATAAAAAAAGGTTTGTTTTCATTAAGTCTTCGGAATGTAATCACCTTTCTGTACTGGCTCTGGGTCTTGTATAACATGGCTTCACGCATCACGGAATTCTTTAGGAACCTATCTACCGTATTATAGGAGGGTTACTTCGATGTATAAAGCCGCTATACCCACGAATGACTGAAACTCTTACATCGACAAATCGACAATACCAACGAATTTTTTAACATCATCTAAAACGTCGGAATTTGTTTATTTTTCGATACTATGAGCTTCAATACATCGAGAGAAGCAATGCGCCATAATTCAACTGAACCATGCCGGATGCCAGTTATTTAAACAGGATAATTTAAGCATTGCGCAGAAATAGGAGGCTAGTAATAAAAAGGAGTACGTATTTGATCAATAACAGCGTAATAAAGCCACGTTTTAAGCATCAATCTGTAAATGGGATAATGCAGCACTATATAATAATAAACAACGTCCGTCCGGACCAAATGCGATAACGAGCAACGCAAGATAATGACGTGGATCTACAAGCACGGTTATAGCAGTGTGAACACCATCGCATAGGGTTGTTTGTTTTTGAAGTTGCGGGTATATAATCCGGAACATGATTCCCGCCTAATTGACTTACATTAAATCTAAATGGCCGAGTTTGTGTCGATTTTTCTCTTTGAATTGGATACGTCGCAAAAATGTCTTCAATAAATTCAGACATAGTTCTGACATCAAACAATTGGCATTTACACCACTCGACAGCTAGGTAACTTCTGGCCAGCAGGTATCAATAGGCTCAGCGCCTGGTCGGCGTCACGCAATTGTCCCATGACTAACCATGCCTGAAGAAACCCTATTATAAATCAACTTTCTGACTTTTACCTTTGCCCCTTTTAGGTTAACATCTAAAAAACGTTATCATCGCGCATAAATAAATTCGTTACGCGAATTGGTAAGCAACTTCAGCCGTTGCATACGGGGACACATGAGTTCATCTCAAATTATTTATACTTTCTATTTGCTTATTTTATTCCGTCATGGTCTCAAATTATTCTAATCATCTTGAAATTTAAGAATACGTTTCGTTTTTCTAAAAAATTACAATTTAAATAGCCAATGATCACTACTTTATACGCATGACGAGTATACTCGTCAATCACAGTTAACTGGTTAATTGCTATCACAAGACAAAAGAAGTACCGACATAACTTACCCTATTACTGTGATAGGAACTATGCTACCGAGACCCTAAAAGTAGAGATTTCTGGAGCGTCAAAGACGAAAATTTCTCGATGTTCACTAGTAAATTTGAGAATTAGAGTAGTACTTCTTCATCCGCTATTATAAAATAAATGGACGCTATCTTTTTATACTACTTTATTTCTCTTCTCTACAATTTCTCCTTATTAACTTTTTTCACTCTACCGATGCTTAATGATGACTGGCTTTTGCCGCCCAATCTTCATGAAATAAATACGCTTAGGATAAAGAACACTTACCTGTTGGCTTTTTGGTATTTCGGCACTCAAACAAATGAGATACAGACGTATCTGATAAATCATAATTACGTATGAAGGTACTGACGCGAATAATGACCTTACTTATGCCTAATGGTTTTCCTTCTCTATTTCTGTCTATTTATGCACATTGTCGATCATACGGATCGCTATAGTCGATTAAAGAGCCAGGATACCAATAGTTATGGCATCAACGCGTGCGTGATCAGTCACGTGACTTCTGTTGCTGCTGCGCTTATTGGTTAAGGACCTAGTGACTAGTGACCCTTCACCTCCCGATGTCATGAAAGACGTTTCACGACAATCGAGCCAAACCTAAATGTTGCGGTTCTGGCAAGGAGAGTGCAAGGCCTTGGGGTCACTGATTTATTTCAAATTTTACAGGATGGTAGGTTAACCGCGTCAACCGTCGATAGATGCCGAAACATTTAACATGTTTAAAATAGCGAATATAGTGAAAACGTAGAAAATAATTAAAATATAGAAAATAGTGAAAATATATATAATATATTTACATATATAATTTTTAACGTTAGTCACAAATTGTATGAAGACAAACCATGCGAAACTGTGACAAATCTGGTAAACGAAACTGTTTTTTGACTCGCAGCGGTGTGACCAAGATACACGTTAAGAGAATAATCGATTCCCGTGTTATCAACGGAAGAGAAAGTGGCGATGTGCGTTACCGATTAAGCGACCTAGAATTTGGTTGTACTACCATTCCTGGGATACCCTGTATATGACATCTGTATATGAATACACGTGTAATTGATTTAATTTCGTACGATATTTGATAAATACTTACGAACGATTCATATATAAACAAGCGAGATTTATTATATCGAAATGAATAATAGATTAATAATATTCAATTTAAATTTAAGAATGAATGTTTATTTTAAGTTACTAACGTTTTGAAAAAAGTTAGAGAAAATTAATGATCTTGAATCGTATGATGTCTCGAAGCATATCGGTATACTTAGTAATGCAACTTCACATCTTTTGCATTTATGTTTCGCTATGATTTTATGCCTTGAACCAGCTACAAACTCTTGATAGATTTAATTTCGATGATGTTAGGTTTATATGCATGGGAAAATAACTTCAATGTTAGACGTGTAATCTCCGCGGTCAATCTTAGGTTGATAATCATCCCTGTCATTTATATTCTAGTAACGGAACATTTTCCATCAATGATCCAGTTTTTGTAGATTCCACAGATTGTCCATGTATAACGTTAGTTACAATTTCTCAATTAATAAGTTTATAACAGTTTTTATTTTCTAAACGAAATTATCTATATTTCTTGTGTTCTATACAATTCGGAAAACATTTTTTTTTTTAATATTTTTCAAAAATTTCGAAGATTAAATGAACAATCTAGGAATGCTGAGGTATTATTTGGGCAAGAAGATCAGAAGGAACAACGAGAGATTCTATTGCATAAGGCAGGAGAAATAATAAGAAAATTTTATGTAGATTTGGCCTGCAAGATGCGAATATTTTCATTATTCATTTGGATAAAGGATATCAGAAATACAGGAACGATGGATCGCGAATGACACAAAATGCCAAGTACCAACAGTTAATTGGGGCAATATTATACCTCGCGGTAAATACAAGACCGGATATAGCGGCAAGTATTGGAATTCTGAGTCAACATAACAAATAACCATTGACCACCGACTGGACTGAGGTTGAAAGAGTTGCCCGCTACCTGACGGGTACGGCAGATTACAAATTGCGGCTCGGAAAACGAAACAGTCAACGAGATTTTCTACATTTTGCGGATGCGGACAAGATACCATCGATCACAAATTCAAAAGTGGTTTCGTACTCTAACTATTCGGAGCAACAATAAGTTGGAGTTACAAGAAGCAAACAAGCGTTGTACTGTCATCAACTGAGGCCGAATACTTCGCTCTCGCGATGGCGACGCAGGAAGGTTTATGGTACATACCCTATTGAAAGATTTCAAAGAAATAGTCCAAAATTTATCATCTACAAAGACAACAAAAGCTGTCTAAATCTCAAACAATAACAAATTTAGCAATAGAAGGAAACACATAGATGCGAAATTCCTTTTCACAAGAGATTTGAAAGAGAACAAAATTAGACTACAATTACTGTTCTTCGAACGAAGTGCCAGCTGATATGTTAACAAAGCCTTTAGGAAAGGCGAAGCTGACGTACATGACTGGAAAAAACATGATTGGGAAAATAACGAATTGCTGTCACCACCATCGTCGTTGAAGATGGGTGTTGTAATGCAACGACTTTAGTCTAATATGGACCTGAGAGATCGGGACGCGGAAGAGGGGCTTGTCACCATTTTTCTTTCTTTTTTTCTTGTTTTTCTGTGCCAACGTGACCCTCTTGGTCCAGTCTTTTTGTTTGTTTCGTCTATTGTCTGTTGTCTGTTGCCGTAGCTGGCTAGAAGACTGTGTTATGTTACTGAAAGTAACAAATAAAATGTTGTATATTATTCCTTCTCTATGCATAAGTTATATTTTCATCTACAGACGAAAAACTCAAGTAATCGATTTTCACAATCTTCTCTTGATGCCAACTTCTTATCACTAAGGAAGTTTTGCAATGTAAGAAAAACATAGTAATCGCTTGGTGCCAGATTCGGACTACATGATCCGACGAGTCACTATAGACGTGTGTGGCTTGGCGTTATCCTGCTGGAACACAACACCACTCCTGTTGGCTGATTTTAGTCGTTTCTGGTCACTCGCTAGCTTCAAACGGTCCAGTTGTTGACAATGGGGATCCAATACAATAGGGATAAATGACTCCTTTCCAGTCCCATGAAATATTCCAGGCCTTTAATCCTGGTTTGACCACCGTTTGAGCTGCTTCACCGCGCTTTGACCACGATCGTTTTCGTGCAATATTGTCGTATGTGATCCATTTCTCATCCCCAGTCAGCATCTGTTTAAGAAATGGATCAATATCATTCTGTTTGGCCAAGGCTTCGCAGATGGAAATTCGATCTATCATGTTCTTTTGTGTTAATCGGTGTGGCACCCAAACTTCGAGCTTCTATTTGAATCTAGCTTTGTACAAATAGTTTAAAATTGTTTTATGGTCGATCTTTTGCTCCTGGGCCGCGCTACGACTGTTAACATGTCGGTTAACTTCGATTATTTCTGTAATTTTATCGACATTTTTGACGACGAGCCTATCTGTGCGAGGTACATCTTTAACATCAAAAATAGCTGAACGAAATCAACAAAATCAAAATTGCACGTACTTGGCTATTATAATATCGGGACCATAAACGCCGTTAACAATTTCAGCCGCTTGGCTTGCATTTTCGCCTTTATCAAATAAAAACTATAAAATGTCGAGTTTTCTCTTTGTTGCCTTCCATTTTTAACACTCTGTAACTCACAACTAAATGGACCAAACAAAAACCAGCAACACCTTTCCAACGAGCATAAATCTGAAATTGGTTGACCGATACTTTACGAGATATCAATCACTACAGCCATCTACCGAAAAAATAATGGATTTCTTTCTATGCCAACATAATGTTACGAATAATAAATTTCTCATTTTTAAAAATAGATTTCAATTTTTATATAAAAACTAGCATGGACCCAGACCAAATTTGTATCTGACAGTTAAATTTTCAGATTGCGATTTCGTCGGTCGAAACACGTGTACTTTTCTATTGTTTACGTAATTATAAATGTGATTGTAAATTGTGCAACTCTAATATTTATGTAAATAATACAACGGACGGATGGCTTTGTTATTTGTGCGACGGCGGAAAAGGAAAGAAAAATCGGCGGAATAATTGCTAGTGGAAAGTTGAAATTTCCATTTTGTTATCTTCTTTCTATGTTGCTCGAGTCTGTGAATTAATACATTTTCGCTTGCCTTTATACCAATTGTAATTTTATTATCATCTAAATAAACCGTGCCACAATTATTTCCTAGTTATTGTTAGACCCACAAGCACTCCCAGTAAGTCCCATAAATGGTGCATATAACACTGTGCAATAACTTTTATTACGAATGGAGCATATATATATATATAAGTCTCGTATAAGCAAACCTTATACATTCGTAATAAAAACTATTATTGCACTATATTATATGCACTACTTTATTTCAACATATTTCTCTCATAAACAACAAAGGTACGAATACTTATGGGACTGGCTGTATATCAGTTCTAATACACTATAGTAGCAGACATTTCTTGGAACTCTAAAATTGTACATTTTGTGTACTTCGAGAATTTTACAGAGTCTCATTGAAAGATTACGTCTGTGCCTGTTTATCGTAACTCGAATTTAAAACTAGCACAGAATACGTTTTCAAGGAGTCTGTGTGCATTTGATAATCAGGAGAATTTAAACAAATAGAGATTTATCACAAGTTCCCGTCAAACTAACCTACTCGAGTAAATATATTTTGCAACTTGACCTCCATTGTTCGCTACGCCACAGATCTAACTGTAACTCTGACAGGTGAGTACATTAGTCTTCCTAATCTAATCTTGCTCTACCCTAGTCTAATCTCCTTCACTTCTCATTCATCACGATATCGTAATTTATTTAGAGAAAAAGAATTATACGAAATCCACAAGTCATTTTCGTTACTTCCGGGCCTCTACTTTAACTACTACTCAGTAGCATTTGAATTACTACAAATAACAATAACCAATAAACACTTATCATTCTCTCTCCACCCCTCTCCCTTTCTCCCTCCCTCAACATACTTAATCAACACATCTCAACTGTGGCGTTGAGTAATTTCTACCGGTGAAATAAAAATGTAATTAACTCTTGTTAAACGTACACGTGTTTACATCTATATGTACGTGAAGTATCGTAAAGGGAAAAGAAGATTACAGCGAACAATTGTTTCCACTCTGCGTTCTTAATATTTCTTTACGTAGGATAACGAAGGGATGCGACGTATGCTAGAAGAAACGTGGAGATACGACTATGCAACCTTTCCTATAGATATCCTTTTCTTGCAATATCTTCTTAACGCTATTTCTACGAAACAGTGTCAAAAGACACTTTCCAATTTTTTACTTCAAATTATTCTCCAAGTTTAATTATTTCTCCATCGCAAATTCTTTGACTTTCGTACAATAATTATTAAATTAATTCAGCGATATCGTTTTCCTGCAGCTCATTCTGGTTCTAAAAACGTACATATGGTATATCATGAATTATCTTCTGGATTCTGAATTTTTTCTTTGAATTACCTTAAGGATTCCATAGTGTATGAAATATAATAATGCCGCCATGAAGTAGAAGTCAGAAGACATAGGACATTCATATACATACACGGAACGAACCACTCATCTTACTTGAGATTTATTACATTATATTATATTATATTTCATTATACCACATTGCCATTATATCACGGAAAAGAAATCAGAAGTATAAAACAAAGTTTTTAAATTCTACTGTACAAATCTGCTAAATAGTTTAATACATAGCAATGTCCAATTTTAAATGATTTTACATATTAATATCTAAATCATTTTGCGGCATAATATCGATTATAATCACATTGAAGAATGCAGATTTCAGATATAACGAAAAATATAGGACTTGCATAACTTTGATATTCGCTTGTTTTCCGCCATATTGTATTTTAGTACAGATCATTACAGCAACTAGTTGTACAAAAATTGAATAAGCAGCAAGTTCGAATTTTATTTTTATCCATAAAAGTCATTGTAACTTTTTTGTGCACTGTTTATTCTATACAGAGAAAAAAATACGTATAAAGATTATTTCGTTGCACTTTCTTTCGCTACACTTGCATCCCTTAGAACTAATAGTTTTCATTCGTGAAAAAATTGAAAAACGCATCATTGCAATTGTTCAATCTCTCCATTCATTCCCGAAGATAGGAGACCCGCGTCAAAAGAACAATCATTTGTTTCATGACTTCCAGCGTTTCACAGTCTCTCAGACACCTAGACCGCTCAATAATAATAAAGTTAGTCTAAAATTTATAACCTGATTAAATAATCTCTAATGAATACTCATCAATATTTTGATACATATATCTCAGCTCAAATTATTTATTTAATTGGGAATTTGAAATCCCGACAGTTGTGACAATTACCTGCATTTAAACGTAAGGTGTCAAAACACACCTTTTATTCAAATAAGTATACACAAAATCGCGATAGAAATAACGTTAATATTCATGTAGAAACTAACGTTCACACTCTTTGAGAGCTGGATGGAAAACGGTGGTTCGAGGTTTCTCGCAAGTCTTCAGTGAATCCTCGACTTTCATAAATACAAATTCCTATCCTGCCTAAGATTCCCCGATCTAAAGCAGACCCAGCTAAAAAAACTTCACCGATGAGTCCACTAGCAATCCCAGGACGAACCTATCCTTGCGTCCCTTTTATCTGCTACCTATCTAGATGGCAGCATTAAGGATACTAACCGTCAGCAACGAGGTACCACAACTACATCACAAACCTCCACATCTATAATATATTCTAAAACGAATATTCTTCTGCAGATATAAAAAAATACAGCTTGTTACTATTGCGTGAATGATTCCGTAAAGGAAAGTTTAATCTTAAATGCAAATGTGAATATTTCTGGCACATGAACAATTTTTATTTTATAAAATAAAGATTACGTTCCTGTTCCGCCGAATAGATCAAATTTTTCCAATTATTACGAACGCATTACGCGCCAACTTAATAATTAGTCATATTTTAATCATATTTTTCGGATCCCGAAATTTAGTGAAAATGGATCATTTATGTATAATTAAACGGTATAATATTAAATGTGGAAAGTTAGCTGAATACGGTTAATTTCGGACACGTATTTTATAATATTTATAAAATGTTTCGGTGATGGGTGTCGATTTCTGTGATGTATCGTCGTGTTCTTATTTTCCTTGGTTAATGCAGGAAAAGAAAAGTTTGTTTTAATTCGACGTGGGTGTGTTGGATGGACTTTTGGTCGAGAAGCGAGAAAGTGTCAGGGAAGTTGCTTTTCTGTAGTTAATGATGCGATTTATACGTAGGTATCCTTTTGTCGCTTCGATGGGTCTGTCACACGTGGGTCTAATCTTTCGGGTTTCGTAATTGCAAATATTCTGTACTTGCATTTATATACGCGGCTTAATTCGTTGAAAGGATGGCGAGGCACGTCTAACCTTCGGTATTACCATCGTAACACGAAATAATAGTCTTTAGAATTATTGAAAATAAAAATATCAAAATATGTGTTTTGCTATAAACACAACCTTTGGTAAAAAAAAAACATTCTCCCTGCTTTGAACGGTAGCACCATTAAAAATTTTGACATCATTTATGTATCGTAAGTGAACATCATATAGCGAAGAAAAATTATATATTTGTTAAAGTTCTATTATTATTACAATGATTTCTTCATCATCCTTCTTTTATGAAAGGGCAAGCTTCTTCACGCATGTCTTATTTAAGCCAATTGCAGTCTTTACTGTTGCTACCCGACCGATTTCGTCGTCTCCCGGATGAAGTTACATGGTACAGCATAATGGCTAATGTAATGGTGGTTTATTGTCCTCCTTCGATAACACAATTGTGTCCTATACAGATTTTGTTCCTGGTATGTACCATTCGGGTCGCGTTATTAATTCGTTTGAATATTCCTTGTACCATCTAGCCCAAAAGTGCTGTTTGAGTTTCCATTAGATGGCGTTGTTGTCATGCCAATTTCAAGCTGTCTTTTCAAAGAGCCTTTAATTTAAAAAATGTCCAAGAATCAACACGATGATATCATTAGAATCCGAATAAGGTCTCTATTTCAATAACACAGGTGTTTAAATTCGCGTATGTTTTTTTCTATGACCCTTTTCATGTGGTGTTTGAAAGAACTGACGACCGCTTCCCATAATCCATCAAAATGGGGTGATCTGCAAAAAGGTGTGCTGTCCTTTCTTGATAATTTCAAGATTTTAATAAGTTTATAACACGAATGTATTCGTTTCTGGTCTGAGTGAAGTTACCCAGCATTGTCGTTGTGAGAGGTAAAGTCTGTGTTTCGTTTGCTTGAAGCACCAAAACTGTCTTTATTGATACGTCTTTTCATTTACGAAAATTATGCGAAGAGGTCAGTCTTCATTCGACATTAGTGGCGAGAATTACACATATAGTAAATACAGAGATTATAATAAAAACTTATTAAATAATAGCCGTCATAACAGTAAGATCAATTACCAGTTCGATGTAGTCGGCTTTGATATCTAAACATATAAAGATAGCGACATACGTCTGCATTTTCTTTTGATTTCGGAAGCCTTTTTCTTAGATATGCATTGGGCCACGATAATTCAATCCAACGTTCATAAATTTTCGTGATTTGGATATTTTGTCCACAGGAATTGCATCCATTTTGTTGTATTTGTACTCATAAACATCATCCGCGTGCAAGTTGTACATTTGCGAATTATTCGGCATATTTTCTCTCACTGCGTATAGAGTATCCTGCACCTCGGTATGACAGTTTTTAACGTACTTCTACTCGATTACCGAATACGATCCAGATAGAAGGAAAAGATATTCTTGAGTATATCTGCGGTATATTGGCGTGCTCTATTCTGTATCTTTTTAAAACATATCTTGAATTAATCTAATTAGAAACGCTCGCATTGTTACTTCCTCTTTTTCTTTATGCTTATGTAAACGATACGCAATCCAGATTGCCACGTTAGGCAGATAGAAAAAATATTTCTTATGCCACTTGATACTTTTTCGAATTGTACACTCGATATTACTTTGTAATTGACTGCACCTATATTGGAAGTGTAATCAGCGATACAAGATAGTTTATTTCTTTTAGTTGACAACATATTTACCGTTTATCTTGCCACTTAGGAGCATATTAGGTAGTGATCGCAAACATATTTCACCACTTTCTGGTTTTCCCTTCATTACAGGCATGACTCGTCTTTACACTATAGTGACGCATCTTTTCAAAGAGTTTAAAAATCGCAGCTTTATTTCAACTAGTAATTCTCTCGTCTACTGCAAATTATAGAAAAACTTGATTCCGAAGCATCTTATGTATGCATGTTGTTACTGCCTTTAAGTCCGAAGGTTGAAGCATCTTCGTATTTATTTTAACCCCTTGACGAGTACTTTTAAAATGCATGCAATATGTAATTACGCGTTTAAGTTTAATTAACAATGAAAATCTTAACAAATGATCATTGCAACTATTTGTCTTATCGAGCACGATCTGTTTCCGTTATTTCGGAATTTCAGACAGTTCCTAGCTCCACTTTTGGCCAGTGAGACTCGTTTTTGTTCAGTATGTTTCATTACATGAAAAGTACGGTGGAAATTGACTTCTCGAAAGTGCGTTTTCAGGATTGTCTGAAGATCACATGTATCCAATCTTTCGGTGACTTAATATTTTGAATTTCGATAGCACGATTTGCAACAAACGTCTTTAGTTCTTGACCAGACAATAGAATCCAATGGAGAACTATTATCGAATCTTGCTTATGTCTTGCGTCATTTTTCGACGTGTAGCTCAGTTATTTAAAATACGTAATTATTCGTGTAAATTCTTCCATGATGTATGTAAAAAGATAGGAAGAGATTCATCCAACTCGAATTTTTCCAGCCAGAGTTGTTGCGTAAGAATTTTCGCTGCAATAACGGGGGGGGG